>JAZHYW010006993.1:0-88752 GCA_037355805.1 Ixodes ricinus
CAGGCAGTCATCTTGAAACTCATAGTTCCTTCGATAATTTTATTTCTTGAGTCAAGATGTCAGCTGATGCTCGAGTCAAGATGTTAGCAACTGACAACTGCCGAGGAGACGGATCATGAATGCATGCCAAAGGCGCATACAAGCCGCAACGTTGAACCGCCAGCGCTTGCTAAGGGCTCGCGCCGCTGCGTGCAGTTGTCAGGCGCTGCAGCGTTGGACATGCCGAACGATGTTACTGTTTCACACTCACTCGGACGAATGATTCGCGACGGCAAAGCGGCATGCTGTATCTTGGTCAAGTAAGCGGCACTCGAAGGCATACGCTACAGTGCGAGTCAACAGAGCGAGCGCGGGCGGCCAAAACACAGCGCACTCGGCTCTTGCGTCGCAATTGTTGATTCAGAGCTCTGCCTACTCCTCATGTGCGCGGGTGTTCATAAACGGCTCCTCTCAACTTCACGCGGGTCAAATAAGCCAAAATGAACAGCTAACAGCGCGATAGGGATCGGTAGCAACGGTAGTACTCACCCGGGGAAGAACGCGCGAAGCGGCGTGTTGTTTGTCGGCAGGGCACTCCCGTCAAAAAAGGCGAAATGATGACACAAATACTATATATATGCAAAAAATGTCGCGCGCAGAAAAGAATAGAAACACTTAGAAGCAATAAAAGATACACTGGAATAGATAAAAATAGGTAATGTAATAGAAAAACAGAGGATTAAGAGGAGGCAAGCAGACAAGGCAATGCAGTCTCAAGGCAGAGCGGCCAGGCGAGGGACAATCTCTGCCACGATTCCTCGCGCACGGGCTGGAGCGCTTGGGAAAATAGCAAATCGTCTATTGAAATCATCGGCATACTTAAGTACTAAGTAAATGCACGCTCGTTTACCATCTTCGGGCAGTCTCGGGCTGTAAGGGCAGATGGGGAAGACCCTGACAGGGCCTCGACACAGCTGGCCACACCAAGAGTATCAAGTTGCTGTAAGAGAAGCAAAACGTGTGCATGTTAACACATGTCAAGCAAAACAATAAGGTGTTTTAGAATAATGTACGCAATTTTAGCCCATCCTAGCGCCAAATTTGGCGCTTGCGTTAGCGCACGCTGTGCCAGAGTGTTTTACAATAGTGTTTCTCCGCCGCAACGAAAAAGCCTAAGCACCTCGTGCTTGCAACGCCACAAAGGTACAGCAACACTATTTATTTTGCACATGAAAGCCTGTAACCTGAGAAAGAAACAAGTTTTTTGGTTCAGAGGAACATTTTAGATTCGTTTAAATATGAGAATGCAACGGAAGCGGTTGACTGGTAATGTCCACTTGCGTCGCCTAGGCAAGAGAGGTCTCGTGTACTGACCTTCGCACACCGTACCTTTGCTGAGAAACGTTTGTGTGTCGCAAGCAGCAAGTTGCCGGCAATCGTTGCCCACCTTGCTGGGTCCTCTTAAACGTTTCTGACATGCACTCCTATAGGGACACAATGTCGTCCTGCGTTATAGATCGCAGTCGAGATGATGTGGTGACGGTCTAGGACAACTAGTCGAAAGCCAACTTGTCGACAGTCAACCCGTCGGCAGTTCATTCATCCAATAGCCGATTTGTCATAGGGCAATTCGTCGCAGGAAAACTTGTTGCAGAAGCTAACTGGACGCTGCTTTTAAAAAGCCAAAATATATATAATTTTTCCCTGACATTTTAAAGCAAATACGTCGCACATGTATCAATGGGGCGTGTGTTAACCTACCCGGTCCACTCGTTCAAGCCGCTTCGCGGCGACAATCTGCGACGACTCATTACAAAAAGTAGGAAAGAAAATTAACAAAAGGACAATCCCGAGATGACACATTTTTCAACTTGTCTCAAGGTTCTTTCCCGTCTTCGCCCTCCTGTGATTTTTTTTTTTCAGTCTTGTGGTTTAATTAGGGCACTGCACTTAGTCCAGACATAGAGTAACTGTATAGACTCTGCTTGCAGAGCCAGAGTATCGCGATTCTTTTCCTTTTGCTGCCAACTCCGTAGTGCACCGAGCTGGATTTGACCTTTGTGCGGGAAAGCAACCTTGCATGCCTCGAGTTTCGAGCGGATCATGTTTCTCGCTTTGTGCTTGATGTGCTGTCAGAGATGTGCTCCTACACTGAAATAGCACTAACTGGAAGGTTCTTTGACCATTCAACATTATGTGTAGACACTCGATACAGTATAATCGCATTGTTTTAAAACATGCTTTCAAAGTCTCGGAAGAAGACGACACGGATGACGATCGCGTAGCGCGCGCATCCGGGGCTCTTGCAGAAGCGACGGTAGCTTCCCGCAGTGTGGCCTTGTATCCAACATGGCCACCCTGGAAGCCCCATTGCAGTACTCTGGTCCGCAAAGCGGAGCATATTCAGTTACCCTATCCGACACGCATAAAAATTTAGGTCAAAAAGTAAGAAACCACAAAATTTTACCTCGAACTGTCATTCAACCAATTCGAGGAATCACCCTTAGACAGAATGCCTCTTTCGACTAGTTGCCCTTCGACGAACTACTCTAATACGAATTGGCCTATTTGACGAATTGACCATCGATGAGTTGGCTGTCGACCAGTTGGCCGGATCCCATGTGGTGAACGTCGCACTCACGACGTCTGCCGGAGCCGCAATCCCGGGAACCGCCATTTTTTAACTGTGCTCGTCTTGGCTTTAGCCAACTTCTCATCACGAATCCTCCTCAGAGCAACGCCAAGACTCTTTGCGAACGCACGCAATTCCCCAAAAAAAGCGTATGCAAAGTGCAAAACATGGTTAGCGTTCGGCGCATGCGCAGTGGCGACGACGCTATTCTTTGCGTACGCAAAGGCATGGGTACGTAAACACCCATGCCCTCCCCCTCCCCCCCATCCCCCTGAGAGTCTCATTTTTGCTGAGGCCTCCCCTCCCCCTCGTACAGCATACGTGCCTAGCTGAGAACATGGCGGCGGCCAATCTTGTCTAGTTGGTGGCACCAAAAAGCGGACACAATCTCCGGTGTCCCTCCGTAATTTTCTCGCGAGAACAAACGCAAACTCTTCTTGCCATTGTAAATGAACTGAATATTGGCATCTCCAGCGAAATCAGCGCCGCGTAGCGGCAATGTTGAGGAGCTCAGAAGAGGAGGTCGTTTCTGTCGTCTGCTATCGCTGTTTGGTTCTCGTAGGCAGCATGGAAACAAACATTGTTTCCAGTAATTATTTTTATGCTTCCGCAGAGTCATTCTTATGCACTGACTAGAAGGTTCCTACCGTCGAAAAATCGCTTTGCTTTCATATGTAACACCGATCTTACTCTGCAGCAGGCACGTAGCCAGGGGGGGGGGGAAAGCAAGTCCTTCCCACCCCCCCAAAAAAAATTTCTATTTTGCTGGGACCTCCTCTCCTCCTCATACAGCATTTTGTCATGGGCGGGACCTCCCCCCCCCCCACCCAAAACAAAATCCTGGCTACGTCCCTGCGCTGCAGAGAAAGAAATTTATGGTGGTCAGCGTGCTGAATGACAAAGACGACCTCCTTTCGTTCACCATTTTGCCTGACAAGCGCACCCCCTATAGTTCGCTGGAGTCGCGAATAGCTGAGCTGCTCAGTGAGGGCGGCCCCTGCTGTGGCCTTGCGCATTGGAGGTAGTCCCTAGAGTAAGTTGTAAGCAGGAACGGTGTCAAGAGCTCCAAGTGCTGGTACCGCAGAAAAAGTAGTTCCTACCTCAACGCTGCTCTTGCTTGCACCGGAAACTCTCGTCCTTCTGGTCCAATCATGATAGAAGTAGCGGTAGTGTCTTGAAAGCGGTTGGAAACGATCTTGCTCACCATGGCGTGAGCAGTAGTGTTCCCTCTCTTCTAGAGTGGCATGGCCCAGAACTCTCAGCGCTTTCTTGCATCCTGTAACTTCTTGCAGAGCATTAAAGACAGTAGTTAAGATCTTTATGCTCATCAGAAAGGACTCCGCATGCGAAACACGGGCCAGAAAATGAGATTACAAGGTTCGGCTCGCACCGGAAATGCAGGTTTAACTTTGAGATGTGACACAACATGGTGCCATCTTAGCGTAGGACTTGATATGCATTAGCATGAATGTTGGCGTATCTGCTTAATTATTAAAGTCGACGCACTCAAGTCGCATTTATGTAAACGTGGCAAACCTGGACGAGATGAACGGTAATTGAAGGTAACAATACTAGGCAGGATACTGAGGGAGAGGGGGAAATGAGACAGCGCGGGGACATCAGAATGCCGAGCTTTGGTTGGAATGATTGGTGGGTAGATCTAAACCTAGCTGCCTTTGAGTTCATTGCACTCGTCGAACAAGTTAGAATGCAGAACACCAGCATCTGGTGTTTTGATCTTGCATCAGAATGTGTTCGACACATGCAGTGCAGACCAAGGCACCTGGCTGTAGGTCCACCCACTAATCATTCAACCAGAGCTCAGCGTTCTGACGTCCTCGCCCCGCACTCGTCTCTTCTCTCTCTCAGTTGCTTGGCGCATTTGACATACTGAAACCCGAGACAGGTAAAGGACAAACACAACTTCGCTATCCAGCAAATCGCCCCAGGCCACAAACATACTAGTAGCCCCTTCTCTTGGCAAATAGCACGCGCCCCTACAGCGCTCGCCGAGCGGCTGTGTTTTCACACCACGCTATTCGGGAGCTCGCGCTGCCACTTCGATACATGTTCTGAAGCGCGCGCCCGGAGCAGTAGAGGGCCTCTGAAAACGATCTACTAAAACTCTAGCTCCAACCGATCCGCGGGAAATCGGCGGAGCGCGTCGAGCGAGCCGCATAAGTTCTTTGCGCTGCCTTTTTCGAGTCACTGGCAACATTTCAGTTTCAATATTTGTGTTGGCGATGTTGTGGCAGTCACGAAAGCGATTGTGCCAGTGCTACGAAAGTTACGTGGATATCTCAGGGATGCGGTGCCGTTACAAGCGCCGTTACGAGTATCGAAGGCAGGCGATGCAATACAACGCGGTGCCGTCGCTCAACCACGAAGACGAGTTCGAGTGCGAAACAAGCGCTCGCTATTTGCCAGGGAAAGGGGCGATAGGTTAAAGCATAGCTTAGCAAGCCCACGGCAACAGTGGAACACTTCGTTCTGAACAAAGAAAAGAGTTCCGCTTACCGGACGTTTGAACTATCCGTAGCCCTTTCGCTGCCAGCCAACGGTCAATGACTAGACGCGGCGTCTCCCAGATACCGTTTGACACACTTGCACAAAGTACTAGTAAGAAACACCCATAATTGAGGTTGTTAGAAGTAAAAAATAACCGCGAACGTCGGAGCGACCACCAACAACCGGCCCCCCCGCTCCGAACGCATAGCTATGGACGCCCGTCAAAAAGAAGTGAGCGGGGAGATTTTGGATGGTAGCTAGCGCCGCCTGCCCCATGCACCCTGTTTCGGTTTTGTTTTCAAAACCGAAAAAGATAAAATCGCTTTATCGGATACAAATAATACTCAAAACCACTAATATCATCAGAAACTTAATTTGAAACGTAGATGGGAGATAATGATGTCTCTCGTATTGGTAAAAAATCGCTCTTTATTTTTTTTTGTTGTTACAAACGATGCCGTAATTTTGAACATAATTATTTTTGCACTTGATTAAATAAAAAGATGGGCGACTTTAATTCACAGTATGATTGAAGTTATTTGTGTGCCTAAATTTTGTCAGTTTACCTGTTGATATTTGACAAACATTTTACGCCATATCGAAATAAAAGGGCACGGCGTTAGCGCCACCTGCCCCATGCACCCCGTTTCGGTTTCGGTTTCAAAACCTAAAAAGGTAAAATCGCTTTATCGGATACAAATAATACTTAAAACCACTAAAATCATCAGAACCTTAATTTGAAACGTAGATGGGAGATAATGCTGTCTCCCGTATTGGTAAAAAATCGCTCTTTATTTTTTTTTGTTGTTGTTACAAATGATGCCGTAATTTTGAACATAATTATTTTTGCACTTGATTAAATAAAAAGATGGGCGACTTTAATTCACAGTATGATTGAAGTTATTTGTGTGCCTAAATTTTGTCAGTTTACCTGTTGATATTTGACAAACATCTTACGCCATATCGAAATAAAAGGGCACGGCGAGATTGACGCGTTTTCCACCCACCGCAGATAACACGCCAGCTCGTTGTCCATTTTGAGCATTGCACGGCGATCCGGTACGCGAACAGTTCGAAAGCAGTCTGCCAGTGCCGTAGCCAGGAAATGTTTTCATAAAATCTTTTCCTTTGCTCAAACAATTAAAAAATATATATATTCAGGAAAGAAGAAAAGAAATTGCACAAACACACTTTTAGTGGCTATTTTTCTGTTTCTCAGGAGACAAAAATTCAACCTTTTTTTTATCTCGTTCGTCCGATATTTAAAGAGGGGAACTTTAATGTGGAACAACGAAAAGACGCAATCATAAACTATGATAATGGGCTTTGAACAAAAAAAGTGCAGACAGGCTCACAAATTATTCCGGTGCGTTCACTTCTCTGCGGAACACTCGGATATCCACTGACTGAAAACTACGAAAGAGTGCCAAAGAATAGCGAAGTTTAGAATACGATTAAACATAAAAACTGCAATGCGCACCGCGGCAACGAGCAATGCGCAGGAACAATGAGCGTGACGCTCATTGTTCCTGCGCACATTCTTCAGAAATGATCGTGCTATGGTCATGTTTCGGGTTCTTTCCGTTCTTCATTGTCGTTTTACGAGAAAGCGGCAGAGAAAAGTACCAGCTTCTATCGTTTTCTGGGGTCTAAACATTTAGTGGAAGCCGCCGTCGGTCGATAGAAAGAAGCGAGAGGACCCTTTCGGGGCTGTCTTGGATGTTCCCGTGAATGTTCAGAAGCGCAACCCCTGTACTCCGTTCACCCTTAGCTGCCAGACTAGAACCTCTGTCTTCAGCGCGAGCTTTCTGCCCTTGGTGACGCAATTCTGAACGCGCAGGCGCGCACAAACAAAGCACAGCGGCAGCCAGCGAGCTCGCGCTGAAGGCGGAGCTTCTGGTTTGAGCTTAGATTGAAGTAGCAAGCGCTCCTGGGACGTTGAAGCCCTCAGGTATGGCTTCCGTCTTCGGAGTCTCGAGAACGAACGTTTCGTCTCAGCGGTGCTAACGGGCATGGTGGCCAGAATTTGCAGCAGGCGGTTTACATTAGAGTACAAGACCTGGGGACCAAGGCAAGTTGTCTCTACCGCTGAGACGCGCTAAGCGGTGCGGTCCCTTTACATCTGTGTCCAAACCAAAACTTCCTCAGACAGTTTGTTTAATGAAACGAATGCTCCGCACAGACTGGTGATTTGCCCAAAACCGAGGATTGCGACATTGAAACCGACGTCGCATGGCCATGACATCGCTCTCGCACAGGGCGGGCGATGCTGCCTGACGTGAATGTGCCGACTCTGTTGGAGACGTTGATGGCACGCTTGAAGTTGTAGGTCAATAATTATTCTTGAAAAAAAGCGTTAAGCGACAGCTTTGGCTATTGAACTGATTTTTGAGAGTCTATATACGTAAAGGAACTTTCACGACTCACGTGTTGAACGCAAGATTATAAACATCACCCACTGCAGCGATTAAAGAGGTAAACTAAGTACGCTTTGAAACCAAAGAATTCTGAGCATTCCAAAGTGGCTTCCACGTTGCATATGCTGCCGCTTTTCTCTCCCGATTCTTTTTTTTTTTTTTACATTTCGGTTGGCGTATTACTGAAACTAAAGGAGTACAGGCGAGTGACCCCAAAAACAAAAAAAGACGGGACGAAAAAAAAAAAAGCTAAGCTGTTTGTTATTTTGTCGTCCGGTTTGTAGGGTTTGCAAAGTCAGAGTATTGCTATTTTGAAATTTTGTTTTGCTGCCCAGGTAGTGGCGTGGAGTCCTTGGGACTTAAAGAGTAGGGGAACTTTAGTCAAGCCGCCTGCCTTTTCCGAGGCGAGGCCAGCGTCCTTCGAGGTCAGGATTTCGCGGCTTATGTGACGTCAGGAGCGGAGTCATTCGCACCTGCGAGCCTGAAGAAAGGCTTCGGTTGCTAATAACACTGTCGAGTTCGGCGTGAGCTCTTCGGAAAGCCGGAGCCGGACTTCTATTTCTCACGCTCACGCAGTCCACGGACAGTGTTGCCTTCTTCGTTTTGCTTTGGAATGTTGTGGGTCCGGCCCCTCGCCGAAGTGGGTTGTCGAACAGAAAGAGAAGCACACACAAAACAAGAAAAAAAAACTGGCAATGGAAAAGGGAAAGAGGAAAATTATGAAATTTCGGGGGTGTTTCGACCCTTGAACACGCACTGGCTACGCCACTGTCTGCTTTACCACCGCGGCTAGCGCGCTCCGACGAGCTGCCACTTTGCGCATGCGCGTCTTCGTGGCAACCGCGTCGTCTTTACACGTACCGTATGTCGGCTTCCCAGATGGTACCTTCTCGTTCTCGTGGTTTGGACACGCTTCAAAACAACGATTCGGGGCAGTGGTTAGCAGTTCGAAAACAAACAAATGTTGGGGTGCAGACCAGCATTTATTTTCTCCAAAATCTCACACAAATGTGACAAAACACAAATCATACTATCGCGTTTGTCGAAGATAGCTGCTTGGCAGATTTGCCGGAGTCGTGCCAGGCGACTCTGGTGATTCCGCCGGAATGCTTTGATGAAATCGATATTCCATAGCGACCTCATTCTGACAGAAGGCCAGTCTGTTATCATCATAGTAGGCTTTCACCACGCCGATTCAAGAAACTGACACCGAAGAGAGCGGACGAAGCCTAATTACGCAATGTACGCGTTTGAAATTGTAGCGCACTTCACAGAACCTTTACGAACAATGCGAAATTCAGTCCCACTTTCATCGCGTACCGCTACTATCGTTTACCTAGCCGAGACACTCCAGATGAAAATTTCTGGCCGGCAAATGGTTCAAATGTTTCGCTGGGTCCACCGTTCTCGTACATTCGATGACGCTTGTTTCGATCGGAACGGCGGCCAATGCGAACGACTAGCACATAATAAAGTATAGCACACACATTAGGTCATACTTAATTCTAATGAACTCTACCTTTGGCGCGTCACGAAGCTTCCCGCTTTTGCCGGCACCTCACCAACCACCACCGGCTGTTAGGCCTATGGGCCCGAGCTCGTTAGAGATAGGCCTAACGGCGGTAGCACATCCTCGGAGCAGTCCACGTCCACGCGCACAATCGCCCAGTCGAGCGCACGAACGTTAAATATGCACACCAGCACGGGAAAACGTGGACAGCAGACGACACACGGCAAGAACGGCAGGTTCAGATCGCAGAAATGAGCGCCCCGAGCACCACACTGGCCCCAGCTGCCCCGAATTCCCGAATGGGGCGCTCGCGCGTGGGCTTCTGGGTAGTCACCGCCGTCGGGCAGCGCTCTCCGCGCTCGTCGACAACGCGAATAGAGCATTCTTGGCGGCATCATGCAGTGTTCGCGCTCGTCACTACGGGTGCACAAAAATTGAGAAAACTGCCACGCGCCACCGACCTGTACGCACCCGAACTCGAGTAAACCAAGAAAACACAAGCTACGTATCCATCCGTGGATCGCGCCGTGTTTATTTATTTTTTTCCTGCTGTGGCTTGGAATCGGGCAGAAATCTGGCCCCGCCAGGTACGGACGCAGGTATTTCCAGAGAGGGGGAAGGGGGGGGGGGGAGCGGTCAGCGTATCAGATGTTTTTTTAGAACACCCCTCACCCCTCCCCCCCCCTTTTTATTTTTGGTTTCCCAGCCCTACATTTTTACGCATGCACAAATCAAGAGGGGATCAGAACATCCGGACAGACCCCCCCACGCACACACACACCCCTTAATCCGCCACTGGGCCCCGCCAACGGCTCGCTTATCCTTTTGAGATTACGTGAAAGCTTTTTCGGGAGGTCGTTGGCTGTGTTTTTCGTGAAAACCCAGGGAGATGCAGACGAGCGTTTTTCGGCCCTGTTCAGACGTCGAATCCATTTCACGAAACTCGTTTCGCGAGTCAAGATGCGCCAGAAAAATGCATCGTGTGAAAGGGCCTTAAAACAACACACAATGGTTGCACTACACTTGCGTCTGCCCGAAAAGAACTGGACTGTCTTCTGCTTCCCCATAGTACCCTCAACCTTTAGGTATTCGCAGATTGAACGAAAAGTTCGTATTTTGTGATTGGTTTTTCACTGATGTAATATTTGGTGTTCACCGGCGTCGGAATTTCGGACAAAAACCATCCCCAAAACGCTTTGGACCCATTATAACGTCCTCTCCCACGACGGGAAACCCGTTGGTGCCAGAGCCGGGACTGGGCGGGACGGGGGAAACGTCGGCTGCGTCAATGGCGGCCGATCTCCCGCAGACGGGTGGACGGATGGGAGTATTTTCAACTCCCATTTCGTCTTGCGGCGTGTTGACGCACAAGAACTCCAGTTTAAAATGGGAGTCAAATCAGGTGATGTCGCTTTTATACCCCGTCCCTTAGCAACCAGAGTAAAGTGGTGGTTTCTAGTTTCTATACTCCCATGTGCGGGAGTGAATGCTTTAGGCTTGGGAGTTTAATCGGCATCTGATTCTTTAAAACTCCCATCCGGGCTACTTCTCGTTTACAGTGTAGGAGTTCCTGTATAGGCTCCCTACGGGAGCCAGAGTTGCGTGTCTGTTTTCCACGCGCCACTGCGCCGCTATTCGCCGAGATCCGATCACGTGAGGAGCCGGATCAAGTGCCGTGCAGGAAAGTAGACGTTGCACGCGCCCCGCCGTACGTACCACTGCTTTTGAGCGCGCCGCGCGCCACGAACGCGCGGCGCCGCTATTCGCCGAATTCAGTCACGTGAGGAGCACGATCAACATGCTGTGCAGGAAAGACGGCGCTACGGGGATGAACGCGCAACTCTGGCTCCCGTAGGGGAGCCTATACAGGAACTCTAGAGCGCACAAGAGTATAGAGCGCACGACAGGGGAGCGTCGCGACATGAGAGCGCGTGTCATTAAAGCGCGGGTCACGAGAGCGCATATGCGCGCTTCGGGAATAATAATAGACCTATTGCTATATTACCCAAGCATCAAGGAAAATGCAGGGATTGGTGTTCCACGCGCCGCACGTGCTGGCCTCAGCAGTAGTAACTTTTCTAAAGCAAATACCTAAAACAAATGGCATCTTGCACGCGCGTTCGTTAACGCTTTATTTTGGTTATTTACTTCGAATCTTTTATACGGGGAAGGCGTACGCGTGTGGCGCGTGGAACACCAATCCCTGCATTCTCCTTGATGCTTGGGTAATATAGCAAATGGTCTATTGGGGCTGTGTGGATATTTATACAGCGAGTCGTTGGTCAGCCATTTTTTAATGTTGCGACGAGTCACTCGCTGTAGATGAGCAATTTAGCCAGTGCAGTAGAACCGCTAGCCTGGGGTCTTTAACGTGCACCACG
The DNA here is from genome assembly GCA_037355805.1 of Ixodes ricinus. Taxonomy (NCBI): domain Eukaryota; kingdom Metazoa; phylum Arthropoda; class Arachnida; order Ixodida; family Ixodidae; genus Ixodes; species Ixodes ricinus. Next base: position 11,428 of record JAZHYW010006993.1, read on the forward strand.
CAGTAGTGATACACGACCGCACGCCAGTACGATGCTCATCCAGATCGAAACGGACAGGGGTGGGGATTGAACCCAGGACCCCTGGGTTCGCTTCGGGAATGATCGATATTGGGGTCTTCGAACACATATTTGCACGGATTGGTCACTGCTTTGACTCTCGAGACAATTCTGCTTGTTATTTTTGTCCCCCAGAAACAAGAAAAAATTCGGTTCATGTATCAATGGCTACGTTTACATGAATGCGATCGTAGCGCATCGAATCGAGCAGGGACCAATCGCACGCTGCCTGTCTTCCTACTTCTTCCTTTTCTACCTATCTGCTACCAATCAAAGCTGTCAAATCTCGATTCGATGCGCTAAGGTCGCATCCATGTAAATACAGCCAGTATGTGTGAAACAAAATCGGTTCGGAGATGAGCTTTTTTCCGGGATTAAACATTTCAGTTATTTACTGAAAGTAAAGCTACAGGAGCCTACCGTGCGCGCAGGTGTTACATCATTATCATCCTTAATTCTGGCATACGTGGGGAAAACTTCGAATTTAGAATGCGCTAGAAATCAATCCGTTCGTAGTACCTAGGAAATTTCAGAGCCGGATTAAGGTATTTCGGGGCCCTGGGCTAAGGACGCTTCAGGGGCCCTAATGATGATGATGATGGCGACGATGATGATGATAATGATGTCTGGTTAAGCCAATGAACCTGGGGAATACTGCAGTTTCCTTTATTTTTTAATCAATAGAAAGTAGCCTCAAAATACAAAAAAAAAATTACCATTCCCGTCTGGTTTCAACTAGGGAGCACCCCGGCAAGACCACCGCAGAGGCGGCATGCAGCTTTATTCCCTTCCCCAGCAGCGTCGAAGGCCGTACTTTCAAAGTGTAAGCGCTGCTCAAAAACACGTGTTTGCGCGCACAAGACAAAAGCCCGAGTAGGGTGAAGGGGGAGGTGTTTATAACATTTCCCTTCCTGACAAAAACAAAAAAAAAAGAGGAGCGAAAAACTTTAGATCGTGGGGCCCCTCGCGAGTTTTCTTCGTTTGCTCGAAGCCGCTTTCAAAAGAAAGCAGACAAGCACCCTAAGGGGCCGGTCACCCACCCAAAGCGCCGGCTTTGTACAGGGATAGGAGTGTGCTACGCGAAGTGCGCGTTTGGCCTCGCTGACATTGCCATTATCTTTGTTTATCCCTTTTCTCGAATGCTGCGGCAAAGCAACATCGCTTTCCAAAATATTTTTAGGTTTCGTTTTTTTTTTCTACAAGCTGCGTGACTGCGTCAATCAACCTTCCGTCATGGGGGCCCCGGAGAGTCGGGGGCCCTGGGCTGCAGCCCCCTTAGCCCGTACCTTAATCCGGCCCTACCTAGGATTAACGACGACGTATGAAGCTGCACTCACATATTGTGCCATGCTGGCTGTCGCATAAGTTTTTTCAGTGTATAACGACCCAGTTACTACAAAAGGGGATTCGATACTTGACTGCCATGGGCAAAGGCACCTTACTGATTGGCAGTGATTGCAGCTGCTGTTGAGTGCTCTCGTGATGCGTGCTCTATTCGCGACTCCAGCGACCTATAGGGGACGCCACTATCGGGCAAATATGGCGGTCGAATCCAGGTCGTGCCGTGCCATGTGCCAGCTCAACGCACAACGCTGGGGCATCAGCGAGCGGGAATTGGACTTTAAATGGTTCGCCCCGCTTTTTATTCTCCACGTTTCAAACCTCCGGCGATGTGTTGGGGTAAGCGAGCTTCCAGAGGCTTGACTTTCTTCGAGGAAACGAGGAAAGGACTGCCCACTGTCCTTCCACTGTGCTGATGAACGTTGAGAAACGCAGAATGTCTGGCTCACGCGGTTCCATAGGTCGCGTGCAGAGCAACCTGGGTAACAAGGTGATACTACGGTTACGACACAGACACCGGTAGAACTGTTCTGTCGCGCAATCCACCGACAACATGCAAACACGGAAGCCAGAAGAGACGAGCAGAAATCGCGAAAGGACCTGGTCCGGCCAGTTCAGTGTTGTCCCGCTAGGTGTCGTTCGTTTTGCTGGAGTCGCGAATAGCGTCGCGGCGCTGTCCTGTTGCGCGCTCTGCCGTCGGCGCTGTCGTGTCGAACGCTGTCGAGGCGCGCCCTCTCGAAACTAAGACTGCTCATGGATTTAATTACCTTATCGGATACTACTATTCTCTACCACTACGCAATCATTAAATTTTTATTGAGCATCTAGAAACGCTGGAGAAACAGGTAAACCTCGAGGGGTAAGCTCAAATTTCAAACATACGGGGATTTTAACTTTCCTGGAATAGATTGTTGATTGGGTGTTGTAAACAGTGCTGATTTCATCCCGTCAAATAAGATATTTGGGTTGCTATATTTTATACATTTTTGTGGGATGTATCGGCTTGACAGTTTCAAAAACTCCGCGGGTAATTTTCTTGACCTAGTGTTACCAAATATTCTAATCGAATCAGTTGGTACTGTTTCGATCCTTCTAGTACAAATGGATTGATACCATCTACCTCTCAAGGTACAAATATGGCTTCCAATAAAGTTTCACGTATCGAACAGACCCTCCGCTTACTGTTACCCCAAAGGAGATCATCTGGCAATGTATAGATAGCTTCATAATTACAAATGGAGCGATGTTCTTGCGTTAGATGATGCCGGTCTCGCAACAGAAGCGTTAACTTCAGTTGTGCAAGGCGCGATTAGAATTTTTGTGTCTAAATAATTTTTCAAGTTTACATTTATGCGAACTGGCTTCCCAATGATTTCAAAATGTACCTCCAGAAAAAATATCATTTCCATAACCTTAAAAACAAAAACAAAAGGCTTTAGCGTTTGGTACATTACTCCAATACTTATGGAGCTCTCGCAAAAAAACAAAATTACTCGCGCGATAAACAGTTACATTTTGCTGATGGTGAGCGCAGTCTGAACCGCGGCCCCAAACTTTTCTGGAAGTTTTCCAAACAGCACAGTTTTACAATGCACGTGAGATTTCACCACGGCATTGTTCTGATGGAAACACAAAGTATCTTTCGTCCGTACCAGAGGTGGCAGATTGTTTTGCAAACTATTTGAGTGGATGGTACGCGATTGTTCTGCCAATTAATCAGCCTATTGACAAAGAACTAAACTGCCAGGATGATTTATCGGGTTTCAAAGTAGATAGCGATAAAATCGAGGTAGGTATCACCGTATCAGCAACCTTGAACAGGACTCCAATCAAACGCGTGACTGTAATGAACGATCTCGGTGTGTGCCCTGATAGCGCGTTGTCATTCAATGCTTATGTTTCTTTTATTGTGGGCCGTGCGATGAAAACTCTTTGTATTATATCTCGTAGAACTCAAAAGTTCAGACACCCTGGCTGTATGGTTCGCTTATTTTGTGCTTTAGTTCGTTCACGGCTTGGATTTGCCTGAGCGGTTTAAAATTCTCTAACACGCACGCAGTCTCCGAGCATTGAATCTGTGCAAAAAAGAATGATACACATTGTATATGACAAACACTTTCAGCTTCGCTTTTATTATGGTTATGGATTTCTTCTTAATAGTGTTTCACTTATGCATTTGTGAAATCAAAAATTCAAAGCGTAACCTTTCTTTTTCGTTTTTTTTTTTTTTTTTTGCAGTGGTAAAATGCTGAATTGATGCTAGCCTACTTCTGTGTTCCGTCAATTTTCACGTTTCTTCTCGCGTTACAAAAAATTCTACTGCCTTTTACGTTCAATCCATGTCTCAACTTTCAACACTGTCCCGTATGCAAGTTCCTTTTCATAGAATCGCATCCTCTAGCTCGGACATTTTCACGGATCCCTCAGTTTTTCGCCGGGGCTTGGAGAGTCTATGCCCTTTTTTATCTCAAGTACAAAGGCAGCCTTTCGCAATGTTCATACGCCGTGCGACGTAGTTCTTACAAGGTTTGTTTGTCAGAGGAAGAAGCGATGCTTTTGGGCGTTTGAAGCGCGCATGTCTTGATACAATAACTTGTATCGAATCTAAAGTGCACCTGCATTAACCTTAATTCTCTACGTATAAGCAAAATTAGTAATACTGCTTGAGGAGCCATACTTCTTTTTGAGGTGGAAATGTGCATAGTTGAAAGTTGAAACTGTAGTACATTTTGTGTCAAGTGTGCCCACAATCTATAGCCACGTTAATTTGTACGTTTGATGATGTGCGTGTGTTGTTCTTCCTCTTTTTATCTTCTTGCGTGCGCCAGTGTGAAGACCCGCGTGGTTGTTTTTGGGCACATAAAATAAACAATATTCTCATTATGTTATATTATACAGTTTTCCACGATAGCCGTCAGGGAAAGCATGACACGTGAGAGAAACTTTTAAATATTTTTATACCTTCGAAAGCAAATACTGTATTTAACCAAAGAAAAGATATCTGTCATACAAGTCCTCCCAATATATATATATATATATATATATATATATATATATATATATATATATATATATATATATATATATATATATATATATATATATATATATATATATATATATATTAATGCAGGTACGCTTTGTATTTTCTTCAAACAGTTATCATTCCTCATTCCAGTTTCGGTCGCTTTAATATTGATTTACGTTGTGTTTCTCTTTGTTTTTTTCTTTACGAGTTTAACGACTTCTGTCATACCATTAAAAACGTTGCACTTTATTTCCGCAGACATGTAGTCAATAAACCTTGGAGCTTGTAACGGGTACCATTCGATTTTATAGTGGTCCCATAAATGCGCAGACTGCAAAGACTTCCGTTCCGACGAAGTTCCGGCCTCCCAGATTCCGTTTCTTTTCTTTCTTTCTTCTTTTTTTTTAATACTTCGCGGGGCGATCGCCGGTATAAAACAAAAAAGCAAATAAAAAAAGAAAAGGCACTCGAACTCCAACCACATCTTTATAGATGCTACAGCGGTTTGTAAGACCGTCTCGTTCTCAAATGCCGCAGCGCACCGCGTAGTATAGTGCCCACAAAAACAGGTCCTCTCTTCCCATTTTCCTCCGTTCTTCCATCCAAGCAACTTCCGATATTCCCCCTGCACATCGTGCTTCACTGCACCACTTCGCTGCTTTGCGTAAAGAAATCCTACCGTACCGAAATGATCCATATATACGTGACAAAAACAAACAAAAAAAAAGACTCACGATTTTACGTTAGAAGCAAAGTAAAAGAGAAACGAAATAAGGCACTACAACTTGGACTGGAATCTTCTTTCATTTCCCTCCTTCATCTTTCTTTCTAGTTTTTTTCTCTTTTTTATGTGATTTCTTTTCATGCGTTTTCTTTTTCTCGTTTATTCGCAACTGCATTGCGTCTCCCCGCAAGCGAGCCATAACTTGCAGAGCTGCAAACGCGTAGCTTAGGATCGCTAGCTAGTGCAACAAAGGAGCAGAAGGAGTTTACGAAGGAGAAAAGATGGGGAGATGAAAGAGACGGGAGAAGAAGGCGTTGCAATAATAATATTATTATTAACAATAATAAGATAACATAAAACAAAAAACAAAAAAGGGAAAAAAAACACGCAACACTGTTAGGAGAAGAAACGGTGTTATTAAAACTTGGCGGACCATCCAATATGGCGAGAGCGAGAATCATGAATAATGCGCTTTTGGCCGAAGATCCATTTTGCGTCGGACGCGCCGAAGCTCTTCGGACGCAAAGTTGAGCCTCGCCTTCTCTTTCTCTCTCTTCTTTTCTCTCTCGAGTGGGTGGCAGAAAACTCGCAGAAGATAAGAAAAAAAAAGAGGAAGGGGTGGATGCAATATTTCGAGAGCCTAGTTTGCAGGGAGCAAGCAACGGAAACCGCGGTGAGCGTTTGATTTTTAATGGTGGAAGCATTCTACGCAGATTGGTCGACGAGGAAAACATGTGGAAAGGCGCCAGCCGACAATCCTCATGGCTCCCTTTTGCAAACGCGGTGGGCACGTAAACCACGCCCCTCCGATGGAGCCGTTTGGGAGACACTCTGCAATCGAGGCACACTGGCAATATTGAGCGATGATCGCGTGCTCTGTCGGCGGAAGCGGGCGCTCATCCTCTTTTCAGCCTTCGAGGCTTCCGAAAATTTAGTTCGAGGCCGAGCCGGAGAGAGAAGAATGGCGCGCGACTATATTACGACTATTACGGGTGGCCAGCCGCGGCCGCCGCCGCCGCCGCCGTCGTCCCACTTTCTCGCGGTGTCACCCTGAGTGCTAGGCCGAGGCGGTGACGGGCGACTTGGCTCTATTGCGCGTATACCCTCGCGACGAGTGCATCGCTTTCAGTGTTATTGATGGTGCCGCGCGGCCGGGAGTGGTGTGTCTGTAGTCAAAATCTCTATGGCTACTTTCTTTTCTTTTTCGTTTGCTTTATGCGTGTTGTTTCTGCCTAGATCATACCGAGAGGTAGTGCGGGTAGCCTGAACACAATTGAAAAAGGAGAGACAATCATTCATCGTAAAGTTACAACGTTCCAGAAAGATCTGAAAATCTAGAGAGACGAAGCTTCGAGGTAAGCGCGAAGAGCTCGAGCTCTATAAGTATCCGGCTGTTCAGAAGCAACTTTCAACTTAAAGGGACAATGAAGGCGATTTAATTTAATTTTTTTAAATTGTGTTTTTAGGCTTCTTGGGAACCTGGCATACTGCCTAAATTTTTATAGACATTTGTGACGCATATTTCTATACCTACGAAAGAACTGAAGAAACCGAAACTCAACTATCTGCGTTTCTCGTTTTTGGGCCTCCGAAAACGGAGGTGACGTAGAGAGTGACGTCACATGTGAATTGTCGGTACCGGTAGCATTTAGGGCGTCGAGACTCTGGTTACCGCGGTAGGTTATAGCAGCGCGGTGGCGCGGTCGTTTCGCCGAATTTGTCAACATGGACGGCAATGCCGCTCTCGCGAGCGAGTTCGAGCTTCCGTTCAGAAACCGAACACCAACGGAACGGGAGTACGTGCGTGGCGGCCTCTGCTATCACCCGACGGAGACCGCACAGCCGGCAACGAGCGGCCCGCATGCCGAAGGACGGACGCGGGGGAGGTGCCGAGGGGAAAGCGGCAGCGATCTGGCCGTTCTGGCCGTCACAAGCGGCGCGTCAGCGACCAATCGCTGACGCGCCGCTTGTGACGTCGCGCTTCTTGGCCCCGCATCGGTCACGTGAGCTCCGCTTCTCCTGGCTTCTCCCGCTACTCTCGGGGCGTCGCCCCAGTCGATCCCGGTGCGATTATTACCGCGACTGTTTTATTGATTTGCGCGGCACACAAGCGCCGGTTTCGGCTGAAATTTGGGCAACGTGGCCTGAGACGTGCCTGGAACCCAGTTCAGTCGCCAAAAAGATGTCCGAAATTGCCTTCATTGTCCCTTTAAAGTAAAATGAGAAAAACATGTATCGGAGATAAGTTTGAACTGGCTATTTTTTTGTACAGCAGCTTTTCTAGAGGACACACAAAGAGAGTTTAGAAGATACGCTATTCTGTATAGATACCATTTGTATGGGTGTCAAAAACGCTCTAGGAAGGTTTGATGGCGGAAACTTCATGGCGTCTGACTCAAAGGTGCATCGTGCAGAGACGACATAATTCAAGTTACGTCATTCCTAAACCATACTTTTTTTCTTTTTTTTTTCTCATTTTTTGGAAATGACGTGGCAAGGCGATTCAGTTTATGTATTTTGGGGGCTTCGAGCTAGATCTTAATAGACCGGAGAAAAAAATTGGGTTGTATTTTTTTGTACAGCAGCTTTTCTAGAGGACACACAAAGAGAGTTTAGAAGATACGCTATTCTGTATAGATACCATTTGTATGGGTGTCAAAAACGCTCTAGGAAGGTTTGATGGCGGAAACTTCATGGCGTCTGACTCAAAGGTGCATCGTGCAGAGACGACATAATTCAAGTTACGTCATTCCTAAACCATACTTTTTTTCTTTTTTTTCTCATTTTTGGAAATGACGTGGCAAGGCGATTCAGTTTATGTATTTTGGGGGCTTCGAGCTAGATCTTAATAGACCGGAGAAAAAAATTGGGTTGTGTGCAGGGTGTAAGATAGACAGGTGGGGAAACGGCCCATAGAGGCCTACCGCAGCGCCGTGACCGGATTGTGTACTCGTCTGCTTGCGGGTACCCTCGATTTGCGACAGATGGCGCTGCGGCGAGAAGAAAAAAATCTCCGTCAGTTCAGCCGGTCGCCACCGGTCGCCCCACTTGGTCGGCCAGCTGGAGTGAGAGTTCGCGGTGCTCCACATAGATGGCGCTACAGAAAAAGAGAAACCCGGGGGGTACACAATCGGGTCGCTCATTTGGCTCTCGTTTCCCCACCTGTCTATCTTACACCCTGGTTGTGTGTATGTTTATACAGCCTAGAACTTGGTCTGCCTCCAAGGGCGACGAGTCTCCCAGCTGTAGATGAGCAATTTAGCCAGTGCAGTACAACCGCTAGCCTGGGGTCTTTAACGTGCATCACGCAGTAGTGATACACGACCGCACGCCAGTACGATGCTCATCCAGATTGAAACGGGCAGGGGTGGGGATTAAACCCAGGATCCCTGGGTTCTGCAGCGCGAGCTTTCGCTCCACGTGCTCCGAGCTGGTGTGCGCTAGCCCACTCGGCCACCGATTTTTTTTTCTTTATTGCCGACATTGACATAGTGCAACCAAAAATTACAGTAATGTAAAAATGGCGTCAATCGCTTACCGACTGACGTGGCATGGTTAAACAAAATTTACATTTAACAATTTTTCCATTGTTGGTAACCACTCCGGGACATTTGATCGAACCTTCCAAACTTCGACAATATAACGGACAGACTCGGAAAAAGTATTCCCCCAACAGGCCTCGTGTCAACATCTGCATGGCGAACCGCCATGCGACATCTCCATATACTGTGAAGGCCGAGCAACATGACCAGATCGAAAGGCACACAATTCTCGTTTTCGACTGCTAGGAACCGGATGTCATGGGAATCCAGAGGAAACTCTTGTTTTAGAGTACGCTGCAACACATCCCAGAAAAATATAGCGTCCCAACAGTCCAAGAAGACATGCTCAACTGACTCAGATTTTTTACACAAAAAACAGTGATCACCCCACGCGACAAACGTACCCCTCTCCACCATCCACGTTATAACAGGCAGACTACCAATGTGCAACTTAAAAAATATATAATATTTTTGACGCACGCTGGAACGGACATTCTTTTAACACATTTGAGGACATCCTGCCCCGAACCTGTAGTATACAGAGCTCTGTACAGTGGAACCGACAGAGTAACGTCAACAAGATCTTGATACAGCTTTTTCCTAGTGGCTTCACTCAAATATTCCAGCGAAAAGCGTGCTCTTAAAGGGGCCCTGCAATCATAATTAAGCGTCTACCTTTTTTGCGGTTTCCACGTCTCTTGGGGTTCGGGCAAGCCAGCGGGCACGGAGAGAGTAACTAAATATCAGTGCGTCATATTTTAACCGGACGACGCGGAAACCTCCTCCACCGACGGGGGCGACCCGCGGTACCGAAAGCGCGCGTAATGTGACGTCTTAGGTCCTGGGCTTACTACTGGTCAGAGCCGCTAAAGGCTTCTTTTTAGTCGAAATACAAAATATAAGCGGCGCGAACCGTTTCAATTATGTATAAAGGTAGTTTTTGTTCAGTATTTTAGATCAGAAAAGAAACAAATGCAGTTTATAAAGTACGGAAACAAGTAAATGATCCGTCGACATACCCGCCACCAAGCGGTGGAAAAGGCGGCGCATACTAGAAAGGAGTAGTGGGATCAGGCGCCGACACGGAAAGGTCCCGGATGTACGCGGCGGCGCTGCGGCCGTAGGGACCGAAGGACCCGACCGGCTCTGAGCGTTCCCAAGGCCTTCGGTGAGCAGCTTTGTCTGGCGGTTTGGCCGTTTCGCGGTATGGCAGCGCGAAGTGGCTCCCATTCTGAACTGATCTTTACCCCGTGTTTGCTGTCGTTTGTGGCCAATGAAGTGTTATGCCGAAATAGTCTTTAATCGCGCAGCAAATGCAATGAGAGCCGCTCTAGCTGCCCGCTACATACAGCCTATCCAGAACACGCTTTAGTGGCGCCCTCTCGCGCCGTCGACACGGAGTACGGCAGCCGTGAGCGCTCGCTCAGCTCACTACCCCTCGTCTAGTTCACGGCCACTCAAGCAACCAAGGACGTCATGAAGGAGGTTATTTTTTGCTTGTTTTTGTAATTTTAATTTGCCTATAACTTTTAAAATAAAGCGAAATTTGAGAAAAGAAAAGTGTCATTAAGTTACTACGTTCAGTGCGCTCAGGTTTGGTGCAGATTAAAAATTAGTAAAAAAGCCATTGCAGGACCCCTTTAAGAATTTGTACGCTCCAACCACTTCGCGCACATAACCGAAAATACACCCAGCATATCCATACTCTGACGATACTATCCCTAATAAACCGGAGAAAACTAATGTCCCCCGCACTTTTTGACCGGTTAGAAGGAACAGTTACGAGGAACGTATTCACGAACGAATAACTAAGATAAGCCGGCAGGGACAGCGATTGTGACGAATAGGGAGAAAGCAGTGGTAACAAAGTGCAAAAACTAGCGACTGAGACACCTTGTGAGAGAGAAAATATGTATAGAGTCAAAAAGGCACACAATGCATAGAAATAAGATTGAGGCAGAAGAAAAGAGCTAAACACAAACACTGAAAGAAAGAGAGAGGGACCGATGACACGAAAAAGGGGGAGAGCATGTAATCAGGTAAGAACAGAGAAGCAGAGAGATCGAGAGATACAGAGGGCAAGCTGAATGTGAGAGCGAGAGCGGGAGTGGTAACAAAACAAAAAGGAAAGATAGATAGAAAGAAATAAAAAGAAGAGGAGGCGACAGAGAAAGAGAGAGAAAGAAAGCAAGGGTGATAAAACAAGAAGAGAAGGATACGTAAACACACCCAGGGAGTGTTGTGCTTCTGAGAGCTAAGGCGCGCTTGAACAAGACACGAAGCTGGGGCCGGGGAGGGGCGATGGATGCAGTTGCCCGGAAGAGCATATAAGAAGAGGGGCAAAGCTTCGTTTTGATAAGGCCAAAATAAATCAGAACGCCCGGGGTCGCCCTTTTACACGAAGCGCACGCCAAGTCAAAACAAACGATCACTTTGGGGCCACGACTGGGCTCCCCTCCATCTCGGCCCGGGATGGAAGCCAGAAAAGCGGCCACGAAGAAGACAGAGACGTTGGTTTATTTTCCTATGCTCCCCCACAGTTTCTGCTCTGGCTTTGCAGTGAGAGAGTTAGCTAGTTAGCTAGTAAGTCAGTTACCCTAACGAGGTCATTGCGCGGAAGAAGCAGGAAGCGATAAATTTTCCCCCAAGGAGCGCGAGCGGGTGTGAGTGTGTGCGCAGAGAAAGAATTATTCTTGGGATACATGAGCTGCGCTTGTTTTTCTGAAGCTTCCTTTCTCTCGCGGAAATACCGCCGCAGTCCTGGTCAATCAGGCAGGTTTTCATTCCAAGAAAGATACTTTTGTTTCATGCAAAATTCTGAGCACTTGCACGCGGTTTTTATTTTTTGAACGGAGTAAAGAAATATGGGTTTCGTATATAAGTATATTGTGGTTATATCTTTAGATAGCCAGAAAGGAAACCCAGCAGAGATCGATGGCATTTGGCCATGGGATTCAGTACCGCAAGAGGATTACTGTTTACGGTGATTTTCAGTGTGGCGATCTTCGCAGATTAGGAAGAAGAAACAAAATATTGACAACGCGAACAACCCGATCCAATAATGAGTGCCTAGAGTTTATTTGCAGCCCGAATGCCGTATATTTTACAAAATAAATACGCGCCACAACGGAATTCCAAAACCGCGTGCAAATATTAAGCCTGAAACATAGCGGCGTGGTTTACAACGTGACAGACGCGGGAACGGGGACCAATGCACTTGCTCTCACGCTTCATTTAGATATGCCCCTATAGGGAGTATTCACTGGCGGCCATAGCTTGTGCGCGAATGCTGAGCGCGTGCTGACGGCGAGCTTCCACAGTTCTTTTACAACGCGCATTCCACACCATCAGGATTGCTGGTCTTGGCAGCCTATTAATGTGACCTCGCTCTGAGCATGCGCTCTCAAGCCAGCACCCACAAATATGGCGTCCAGTGAATACTCCCTACAGGGAGTATTCACTGGCGGCCCATAGCTGTGTGCGCGAATGCTGAGCGCGTGCTGATGGCGAGCTTCCACAGTTCTTTTGCAACGTGCATTCCGCACCATCAAGAGTGTCGGTCTTAGCAGCCTATTGATGTGAGCTCGTTCTGACATGCGCTCTAAACAGCACCCACAAATATGGCGTCCAGTGAATACTCCCTGTAAGGTATTCACTGGCGGCCATATCTGTGTGCGTGGTTGCTGAGCGCGTGCTGACGGCGAGCTTCCACAGTTCTTTTGCAACGCGCATTCCGCACCATCAAGATTGCCGGTCTTAGGAGGCTATTAATGTAAGCTCGTTCTGAGCATGCGCCCTAAACATCGCCCTCAAACATGGCGTCCAGTAAATGTCCCCTTAGCGGCAGTGGCTGCGGGGAACCAACATAGGCAGTTTCTTCCTGTTCTTCATTTTAATTTCATTTTCATGCAAGTTTCACACCAAACAATTGATTTGCCGGTTTCACATAAACACCCAGGGAGTGTATGTGAGACCCGATTAGGATTAACGAAATTACTCAACGTCAGGGGTGAAAAACTGCAGCTTTAGATTCTCGAAGAATTAAACTCGTTTATATTTAAACCGTTTCACCTTCTCTTTTAAAAAAACCCAGAAAAGCCTCGACAAAAAGCACTTACATAAAAACGTACTAATTTTGTACTTCTCTTATGAAATGAAGTAATATAGTTCGGAATGCATCTTCACAGTTGCCAGTGCCAGCACCGCTGGAAACGAAAATCGTACGAAACGTATATTAAAGAAGAAAAAAAGATTTCTTAAGACATTGAGTATTAGGCACGATATACCGAAATATATTATAAGCTTATACCGTCTTGTTTTATTAAAGTACGTAATTTGTATACGTATAGTTGATGCTTTGAAGGAAAGGAATCGATGCAGTGTCCACAAAAAACTGGAGAAGGTATGTTTTCCTAAACTTCTATTATTCGTGCGGAGCCCGCTTTCGTTCGAATAAAACAATACAATAAAAGGAAGAAAACAACAAAACAAAACAAAAACAGTGGTAACTGGTCAGAACTCTGAAACGCTAAAGCTAAACCGGGAAGGGGCTGGGGTAGGGCTCCGGGTTGTTTCCTCCCGAATGTCAAAAGCGAAGACAAACCCTATCTTGTCTCTCTCGAACTCCCCTCCGTCACCGCCTCTCCTTCCCCCTCCTTCCCCCTTTATTTTCCTCCCGGATTGTCTTTTGCAGGGATGGCCAGGGGACGACCGCCACTTCCCCGGTGCATATATCCCCTTTCCGTAACTCAAACTAACCATACGCTCCCCACAATCCTGACGTTTTAAAACGCCGGATCTGTAGCGCAAAACTCAAACACGATAGCTCGATCGCATAATGATGGATTGGAGGGGAGACGAAAAGTAAAAGAACAGACAGAGAGAAAGAAAGGAAAGAAAAAAAAGTGGTGGGTCTTTATTCATATCAAATACCTTCAGAACTAAAAGGTGGGGAGGGTGATAGAACCTAAATAAAATAAAACAAATTAAAAGGACCCTAACGCAAATTTTTAGTCTAAAGAGTTTATGGGATGTTTCATATTTTTTATTGCATTTTTTCTAACTTTTGATAGAGTTATACGTCCGATAAGGCCGGATTTGCAACCAACGTCGAATCACCAACATCGTCGCCTCTCCATCAGAGAACCATGACATTTTTGTGCGTCAGGTACCAACTTTTTTCTCAACAGAAAACTGAAAGATTTAAAATAATTTGATAGGGGTGTATATGTTCACCGAATGCAGTATATATATATATATATATATATATATATATATATATATATATATATATATATATATATATATCGGCTATGCTACTTCTTTCTTAAAAAATCTAATTGTACCCCAATGCGTTTTTTACATAAGAGTTTAATATTTAATTTAGGGACTTTTAAAGTGGAGCGAGTAGGGCGACTCATCGGTCACGCTGACCAACACGGGTTAGCGTGCCGCAAGCAGTTGCCCTCTACAATCAAGTCACCTATTATCAAGCAATGAATTTAAGGGAAACAAATAACGAACACAAGACTAAGAATTATGTTACCTTCAGCCAATTACTGACTGGGAATGCAGATATTGTAACGTTGTGTTGCTATTGAACGCGCGAAACGAGGCTGGGGCAACACGGCTTGAGTAAGCTTATCACTGCGTGAATCTGAAACCAAAACTGATCGGGAGCACAGCCACGTAGCCAGGGATTTTGTTTCGTGGGGGGGGGGGCGGGGCCACGCATGACAAATTGCTGCATGAAGGGGAGGGGGAGAGGAGGTCCCAGCAAAACGGAAGATTTTTTTTTTGGGGGGGGGGCGGGGCGGGCACGGGCTCCCGCCCCCCTGAGTACGTTCCTGCGGGAGCATGTCGTGCGGTGCTACGTTAGCCGATTACGTTCATATCATGTTGCGCTTCGAAGCCCTAGATTAAGAGAGGTGTCTAGCTCGCCAATTTAAATACGTAGAGGACTTGTATACCAGTAATACGTGCAAATACTCGTTGTATTGATCTAGTAAACAGCGGCACTCACTTGCCGAATGGTTCTCAGAAAATGATAGGGCAGGGCATATATACGAATCGGGTCAATAGGGTGGTTAGAGTAGAGAGTCGCGGAGGTGTTGTGTTGGAGTTGTTTGTGCCTTGCAGTACTACTGATATGTATGTGCCTGTACAGTGTTCGGTATTGGCTGGTGTTCGTGCTTTGTGTGCATGGTGTATATGAGCAATTGATATGAGTGGTTGTTCCGTGAAATCTCGAAATAAAAAGACATTTGTCTTTTTATTTCCAAGGAATCCGCGAAGCCCAGCCCTATCAGTATAGCCCGGCTATAAAAGTTGTTTTTTCTTAGATTGAGAAGAAACGCTCCAATTTTCGGGGGGTTTTCTCGTTCCTATGTCAATAGGAGAACTCTACTTCACACTAGCACTTAGTTATATTCATTTATTAAATATTTATCATAATTAATCTATATTTTCTCTTCCCTTCACCAAGAACGGGGTCCTTCATTGTTCCTGCCGATCCACAAGGGGTCCGCGAAACATTAGTGGCTGAGAACCACTGGTTTAGCGCATCTAGCGGTCACTACTACACTTCCTAGGTGGCGCAAGCTGCCGCCGAATTCAATAAGCTAAGTGTTGAGCAGCTTGCCAGCCGCCATGTTTCTTTTTGCGGGAACTTGTTATTTTACAGAAAAAGTATGCTAAATAACAGAAAAATTAAAAACAGAGAACGGAGCTTTACAGAAATTTTCTGCCAAACCAGCTGCCAAACAATTTCTGTTTTTTTTTACACCACTTTTTTTTACAGTGCGCGGTATATGTGGGTGTTAGTTAAATT
Organism: Ixodes ricinus; assembly: GCA_037355805.1. Taxonomy (NCBI): domain Eukaryota; kingdom Metazoa; phylum Arthropoda; class Arachnida; order Ixodida; family Ixodidae; genus Ixodes; species Ixodes ricinus. The sequence continues at coordinate 26,949 of JAZHYW010006993.1, forward strand.
AGATTTTTTGCTATTTTATCGAGACGTACACGTTTGAAGCGCTAAAACCATCATTTCTTCCTTCAACCACCAAATCCCGTAAAAACTTCGCGTAGCGCAAAAACAAAATGCGTAAAACTTTTTTTGACAACAACTATAGGCGGTGTTGTCTCCACTGACCATTTGCGTTTTACAACAACCACTCGATTGCGTCATCGCAGCGGCCGTCCTTCCAGTGTTGAGGTGAAGAGGAAATGGTTGGAAACATTTCCTTTCTCTTGTCTTTGGGGTCTTTGAGATGTTCATCGTGGGATGGAAATCGGCGGATGCAAACGCCTTGTTTTGTAAAGTGGCCTTTTTGCGCCAGTTGTCGCACAAACGACACATTACGTTTTGCCCAAACTGTACACGGCATTATTTTTTTATTTTCGAGATAGAGGTTTTTCGCTATCGTAAAATGAGTTGATTGCAAAATACTAAAAATTGTCTTGAATGCCCTTTTTAAAAAAATTTGAGCGTGCCATTGAAATACCTGGTTCAAGAAACCGCTATTATGTACTACTTATTATACTTAGAGTGCACACCGGTCATCTCATCGCGAAATAACCCTGCTTTGATTTGCTCAAGATTACTCCGTGTAAACGTATCTTGGCTCTGAAAACGTTCAATTCTTACAACATCGAACGAGATGTGGTATAAGAAAATCGCAGACGACCTCACAATGTGTGCTGCGATCGACGGCAGCACCTGTGTCGTTATTGAAAGATGTACTTCACTGATGGCACGGGGGTCCTGGCGCCTCTCGAGTCGCGCGCGCTGCCTGTCGTGCGTGATAGTTGGGGTCCTAGACGCCCTTCGCTGTCCTTGTGCCGCTGCGGCCCTCCGTCTACTCAGCATGGCGCGCCTGCCGTTCTCATTAAAGCCCCTCTATCCCGGGAAAAGTGTCGCCATTCATTGTTGCGGAAATGCTCGAGACACGTGCCGCGCGCCACTTCTGGGAAGAACATGGCGTCTGAAACCTAGCTCAGTACTGCGCTGTGCCGCCATGATCTTCACAAGGGCTGCACGTTGCACGTGTCTCGTGCATCGATGCACCTTGCACTACTTTTAAAACATGAAGGGGCTTTAGTTCTCACTCCTCTGACGGAGAAAGAATTCTACGTGAATGGTCTGGCCATGTCTGGGGGGTGCGAAAGAATTGAAGGAGCGCCTCACGAGGCCACTCGGTGTCCCCCACCCTCTCCACTGTGAGCGTGCGCCCCGCGATCACGTGGGTTTTTGCGTACGGACGCCGACGGATTGCAGCGGAATCGGGCGATAACAAGCTTCCGCTGTCAAAAAACTACTCATCGAATTGCTTCACTGCGGCGTTGCACACGTTACTCTGAAAAGGGTAATCGGTTACAATTACAATTACTTTTGTTTCAAAAGTATTCAATTAGATCGCCTGATTACTCAAGAAGGAAAGTAATTGGCCGTTATACTTGAAAAGACAACCTCTAGTTTTTCCATTAATTGAGATTTTCAAAACGACCCATCTTTCCGTCGGTTTGAAGACGGGTCTTTTGGTATCGTCCATTATTGAGTTCGAATCACCGAATTATAAACTGCTTATCTTTTTAATCCACCGATTTCGAAACACCATTTTCCCGCCGGATACCTGATTCGTGGAGATTCTTCGGTAGGAAAAGTGTAGAAACAAAAAACGCCATTAAAAAGGGAGGGAAAAAAATTTTGACTATTACGAGTAATTTTAGTGCTTCCAAATGTAGTAAAATTATTCTTGCGATTACTCTTTAATAAATGCATTCGAATGATTACAAAATTACTCCAAAAGGTAATCGATTACCAATAATTTGATTACTTGCAATCAGTACCGTCTGCAAGTTACTTGTCAACTTCAGAATTGTAACAAAAGTAGGAAGACTGCAAAGGAAGTTGCCCGAGTCCATGTACTGGAGCTCTCTATAGAAAAGATGGCGCTCTCTTTTAATATTCGCCCAGAAGGGTGTCGAGGTGAGAGTGAGGAAGTGAGGGCGAGAAGGAGAGACGTCCCTCCCTGTTTTCGACGTTCTGTGTCACGTCAACAGAGGTGTGCCGGGCGGACGGGGACGTGGGACAACGGGAGTGGCTTCACGAACATAGATCGGGAAGATTTGAAGATTTGTGTTTGTCCATTGTCCCTCTGGTTCCCTTCTCCAGGGATTATTTTCGTCATTCTTGTCCAGCTCTCTTGCACCTTTGCATTTAATTGCATTATAATCAACAGATCTATCGTCGTCTTTGCTTCAAGAAAAAAAAAACGTTTTGGGCATTGTTTATAATAATAATAATAATACTAATATATTTGTTATCTTTGACGAAATACATGTGCAAGCGTGCCGGCCCACAAAAGCAAAGATGCTTGTATGTGGGACCAGGCAGCCAACAAAATACCGTGACATATTGAACACTGCAGAAACAAAACAAACAAAAATAATATAGGAATGTTGGCAATGATTACGCACTAAGCAATTATATAATTATTATTGCGCGAGCGTGAGGCACTATTCTCTTACATTCCGTTTTACCGCACGAAAGGATGATAAAGCAAAGACTGGCAAATTATAGAACATTGAAGGGACATAGTCACGTTTTCACTTTTTTTCCATAATTTGTATCTTAGTGACCTTGAACCTGTCTGTAAGCCGGAAGTTTCTTTTTCTTTTACCTCTTGTTTAAAAGTTCTACTGTAATAATTACTTGTTATTATCACATATTTATGAAACTGACTAAATGGCAATACTTCTAACGCGTGCATACCTTGCAGACTTGTACGTAGTTCAACTACTCTACTCAAGTTACTGTAGTTTAACTACTTTTCTGAGTAGTTTAGTAACTTTCAATTACATTTTTATTTCGGTAATTAGTAGTTTACTTTAATTACTTTTTCTCAGTAACTTCTACTCAAATTACAAATTACTTTCGAATTTTAGTGGTTGTTTTGCCTATCAACAAACATTCCTGCACAAAAGACATAAGATGTTGGAAGATCAGCTGATATTTGCAAAGAGGGAGAAGCATGTGGCGTAGGAAGGGGGTGGGGAGAAAATAGTTTGGAGAGTCCGAAACCCCCAAAAATTTTCACGAGCCCTCCCACTGCAACAACACTGCTACGAGGCGCGGGGAGCGAACAGACACGACGCAAGAGAGGCCGAGTAACTGCGGGATTAGCGCCGAAGACTGGCGTTTCTTTGTGTGAAGCTCAAGGAGACTTGACCCATTTGGAGAAAGGGCTGGTCCCCGCTTCTCCCCAGCGTAGAAACTTTCGCCCACTACAGGAGGTGCACACACTGCATCCTCATTCAAAGGAGGCAACAAAATGCAGCACCTGCTCTGAAGCTCATCTGGTGCTGCCGTAGTTTGTGCTGTACTCGAAGAATTGCGTGCTAAAGTGCAACGCAAAGGCGACCTTTTCGCGTTGCCTTTCCTCCCAAAACTCAGTATATGCAGATCTTCGAATGTTCGAAGATCGTTCGAGAAACCTTAATAATTCCCCCATCGTTTTTATATAAAAAATAATAAACAAGCAGTGTTGGGAAGTACTCTAAGTACATGGTACTTAAAGTACTACTGTTTAGAAAACTTGTACTTTACTTGAAGTACATTCTCTGAGCATGTACTTGTACCTTCCGAGGAAAGTAAAACTTCCGACTTCAATGTACATTCCCCGAATTTGAAAACAAAAAATGGCGTATCGTCGTGTGAAAACACGCTCTTTCGAGACGTCATCTGGTCATTTCTCTGAATGAAGTAACGGCGGCTATAAGACCGACACAATTAAGTGCCTTATAAGTTGATTATGTCAAATAGCTCGTCAGCAAGAGTAAAACAACTACTCCGTGGCGACTTGACTTTATACAATATTTGCTGCCATTTCCGATAAAACTGATGCACCTCCGATTACCCCTGTAGCAATGCATACCAGTTAAAAAAAGACTATATAGGGAATGAAAGGTCATCATGAAAGATTGTGTTAAAAGTACTTGTACTTTACCTTGAAAGATATTGTATTTATAGTACGTTAGTTCAAGTACATTTCACCCGGTGTACATACTACTTTACTTGAAGTACATAACCTCTCATTTACTTTGTACTTTACTTCAAGTACTTTTAAGATGTACTTTACGCAACACTGTAAACAAGCATGCACTGTCTAAAAAATCAAGCTCAGGCAGTGCTAAACCTCAAAATAGAAATGACACATTTTTCGCTAACGGATCGAAACCTATGTACTTTCTTTTTACCATAAAAAACATATAAAAGTAACTTCAAAAGTAACTTCAAAAGTAATTCGCTACTTTTTTACGGTAATTAGTAATTTTCTCAATTACTTTCCATTTGAGTAATTTCTACTCTACTCAAACTACTTTTGAGGCCAATGCTAAGTATAGTTCCTTGTTGTCAGAGGAAGAAGGAATGCTTTTGGCGTTTGAAACGCGCAAGTCTTCCTAAGATAAATAAATAATAAATAAATAAATAAATAATAAACGATATTTATAAATAATAAATAAATAAACGTGCTCCCTTGCCTCCTAAAAAAAAGTGTATTTGTTTGACGGCGGTGATAATGCTGCTTTGTCTGGAATGCTTGATGTATTCTACCCGGTTTTTGAGGAAATGAGTGAAGCAGGTGACGTTAACTTTCTGTGGAACATATTTAAGAATAGAATTAAGACTCTCGTTTACATATTTGTTCCATCAAGAATTATTACCTCGAAGCGTCGTCAGGATAAACCAGGAATGAACTTTGAGTTACGGAAACTTATTACTAAGAATAAACGTGTTCTAAAACAATACCGTGGTTGTAATGACTCTGCATCATATAATAAACTTAATGAGACATAGGTGCCGCCCTTAGGCGCCCAATAACTTCGTTTCGGGCAAACTACTTTTCAACTCTAAGTGTAAAACTCTGGCAAAGCCCGAAGTAAGTTTGGAAGTTCATTCTTTCGGATAAAAAGGATACCGTTAGAATTCCGTCCCTATTCGTCGAGGGTAGCCTTTTAGCGTATGACACTTTAAAGACTGCCAGCTTCAATTCTATCAAATATCGTTCCGGTAGGTTATTGCGATTTCAATGACGTACGCGTGCCTACTAAATTGATGTCTGAAATTCATTTTAACACACGTGGTGTTTTCAAAATTCTAACGAAAATAAGACAAGGTTCATCATCTGGTCCCGATGGAATTCCCAAAGCTGTCTTGAAGCCGTGCGCGGAAGTTATTTCGAGGTACTTGGTTATTTCGTTAACAGTATATTTCAAATCCTTTTTTTTTACCACTGAATTTGAAATCTGCAAATGTCACCGTCCACAGATCTCGCCCTAATAATCTGGTACATAACTGCAGGCCCATCTCACTGACAAGTGTGTGCTGCAAAACTTTGGAGCACATAATCATTTACACTAACCTCATGGAGTTTCTTACATCTCACAAATTTCTTTAGTCCGTCTCAACACGATTTTCGTGCGGGATTTTCTTGCACTACGTAGTTGCTCGAGTTCTATCATGACATTTCACAATCGTATGATAAAGGCCGTCAAGTTGACTGTCTTTTCTTGGACTTCAAAAAAATCTTTCGATATGGTCCCTCATGCTCCCCTTATGCAGAAACGTCATAAAATATATATAGATCTTGGAATTTTAAATTGGAATTGTGGTCACCTGAACTCCAGGAAACAGTCCGTGTTATTTAACAGTGTGCAGTCCTCTTTACAAAAATAACATCCGGAGTCTCGCAGGGGTCGGTACTTGGCCCTCTCCCTGTTTGTAATATTTATTTATTAATGATATAGTTGATAGTATCTCATTACATATTCGATTGTATGCAGGGGATTGCATTTTTACAGTTATGTCACTTGTGATGCTGATGTGTTCACTCTTCAAAGTGATTTCGATAACATCAAATGGCGCATGCCTCTAAATGTGTCTAAATGCATTAGCATCAGATTCACCAGAAAAACTAACATTGTTCCTTCGTCCTACAGTATTGGTGGTGTTTCACTTGAACAGGCATGGGAAGTTAAATATTTGGGAGTCATTTTTTCGTCCGATTTAAGGTGGAATACACATGTTGACTATTTCACAGCGAAAGCAAGCCGGTCGCTGGGATCTATTAAACGTAATGTTAGGTTGGCACCCCCTTCTGTGAAGGAAACACTACATTTTTTTCATGCACCGTCCGTCTTTGACAAGGCCAGTGAAATTTGGGATCTGCTAGAGCAGAACTTTGTAGATAAAGTTTAAAAAATGCAGAATCGTGCTGCCCGATTTGTTAAGGGGAAATTATAATTTCCGAGCCAGCATAGCTACATTTAAATCGGTTCTAAATTGGGTAGCTCTCAGTCAAAGGCGGAAATTTCTCAGTCTCAAACTTTTACATAATGTGTTTTAAAACGATACCGATATTTGTAGGTCCAAGTATATGTTTCAGCCTGCGCACGAGGAGAGATAATTAAAAGAAAATTCGTCTATGATTGTAGAAATTATGTTTTCAAATGTTATTTTTGCCCGCAGTCCATTGACGATTGGAATAACCTGCCAAGTGGCATTGTTGAAGCAATGTTTTCGGAGCTGTATTTTTTTTTCTTCTTCAAAGATTCAGATTTTTATTGTATTGTTCTGTTTTACTTTCTGTTTTGGTGTGTAATTTTGTGTCTGTGCCTCACCCCCGCCAACTATAATGTCTCTTCAGGCGATGTAGGTATTCAAATAAATAAATAAATAAAATATAAGATATATCTACTCTAAAATGCACCTACACATACCTTAAACTCTACACATAAAGAAGGAAATTAGTAATGCTCCGCCAGAAGTCGGTCATTTTTTACTACGGTGCTGGATGTGGATACGAGTACCCCCAAAAAGCGTGCACGGGGACTCGTGGGGAGACAGTGAGTTAAAGATCACTCGCTATAAGCAACGAAGACGCGACCGACCACCCAGGAAGACTCATCTGCCTCGCGCCTCGGCGACTCACACAGCGCGCCTCCAAGCCCCCGTTCCCCTCCTAATTTCTCTAATTCCGAACGTGGCCGCCAGGCTGGACCAATTTTTGCTGCGCGCAGTTGGCTAGGCGCTGGCTCCCTAAATCTCTCCTTCACGTCTTCTCCGCTGGGTGGCGCTACCATCACTCGAGTTACGAATAGCGGTAGAGGGGGGAGTTTTTATCTAATTTTATGTTTTTGGAAAGAGGGGCGAGGAACCCAGGTTGAGGAGGGGGGGGGGGACGTCTGACACATTTTGTGGCTGCTGCTGCTGAGGCGACGCGAATCAAAACAGCCCCACACCGACATCCCGCAACGCCCCCCCCCCCCTTCCTCTTTTCATGCTATACGCTGTTTCACCAGAATTTGGCATGCGGCGAAGGCTACGTCCCCAGTGAGCCAATCAGCACGTCGAAGCGAGGTACATGATATCATATCGTCAGAATGCTCTCCTCCTGAGTACAGCTGTCACGTGTTTCATTCCTTTGCTTTGATTGTTTACAGGACGCCGTATCGTTCGCTCTTTGCCAAGCTATGGGTGAGACGAGCTTAGCAAGCGACACGATGGTGCCTTTCGCGTGATGCGATACCCTAGGCTCGATGCAAGGCGACGGCCGTGTAATCTTCCCCTCGCCCCCTTCTTCCGGGAACGATGAACATCGCCGGTTCTTCCGTGAGTTTTCGCGGCTGGGCGCGAAGGGAGATTCCCAAAACGCGTTGCCGCGCCATCACGCGGCAAACTTTGTTACTTTCTACCGGGTGTGTATTAATAAAGCCGGGTCGGCCTCGTTGTGCGCTCTCTTGTCGCTGCAGTCGTGATGAGCAACACAAAGAACCTGTGTGTGTGTAGGGAGGGGGGGGGGGGAGGGGTGCGACATTTACTCTAATTTTATCAACCATCTTGCATGTGCCACTTTTATTTGAGGGTTTAAAAACGAAAATTAGGAAATAAATCATCCCCACCTTTTTGGGACATCAACGAATGCACGAAGATTAAAATTTCAACTGAACGACAACAAATACGGCAACGTTAATTTCCAGGGAATATTCGCGATGACAGTCATAAAATATCACTAAGCAATAATTAAACTTTTGGACGAGCATAAATTTTATTCCACGGCTCCACATTGTTTTTCTCTTTTTTTGCGATGCCACATTCACAAAATTATCAATTTTTGGTTTTCCTGACACAAGATCGTAATGTACCCGAGGACTGTAATTGCCTGAGTATCATATAGAAGGCAAATCAATTAGAATATTATTATTTTCCTTGAGAACATTTTTTTTTCTTTTTTTTTCTAGAGAATGTTTTAGATAGTTTGCCATGGTTCGCGATGAGGTCGAACTGTAGAGAGCGCTTTGTCCAGTTCGTTTTCCATAGAGCTCGGTGTTTATCCAACACGACTCCTGTGGACTGGATTCTTTGCGTAACAGAGCGTTGCGTAAGGAGCATAAACAAACAATTCATGTTGTTGTTACCCCAAGGGCTATTTCTTTTAGCTTTCCGCTTGGAACGCAGCGGTTAAATCTGCTCCCCAATACTTAACTGACAAACCAACTGTTGCACACAAAAAAAAAAAACGCTTCGGCAGAGGAATTTACGAGGGACGTACATAAAAATCCCGTTGTGGCTGCCTCGGTCTAGAGGCTGGAGCTCATGGGGCGAGTATGCTGCAAAAAAAATCGACGGATTTTGCCCGGCGACTTTTGTTTCGCGTGTGGCATCACCAGAGTGACTGCTACGCAGCGCGCAAAAGGAGCGTGCCGTCGAGCGAAGTTCGCCAGTTATTCGTCGCATAATTCGCTCCATGAGCTTCAGTCTTTATAGGATATCTCAAGTAGACACGAACGTTGGAGAACTAAGAAGCAACTTTCTTGGAGCGCTTTCGGTAAAAAGGCTTTTGGTAAAAGGCAAAAAAAACGTATTTTTGTTTTTCCTGACTTCTACGAATTTCTGTCCTCTGATTTTGTGTCTATGTGTCAGATCTACGTCGCGAATTTCGTGGACTAAACCGCGCGAGCCAAAAACTGACCAGAGACCCAAACGGCGTTGCAAGAACAAGCCCGCAACTATACGCTTTCCGCCTTCGCGGTTATTTTTATTTTTACACTTTTATTTGGTAATGCAGGCGTACATGTTCGTCAGAGGTCACATGCAGCAACAAAAACAAGGTATTTCAGGCAGGCATAATACGAAAGAAAAAAACAGTCTCAACGAACGGAGTGCTCATGTCTCACCCCGCCTGCGTCACAGAAAACAAAAAATAATAATAAAAAAACACCAGCACCAACCGGCGAGCTGAGCGGGCTAACAACGAACACGAAAGACTCCGACAACCGGTAAAATGCAGCAAACAAGTAATTAAAATGATAAACGCCAGAGAAAAGAAGAGGGGGAGGGAAAGGGCAAAGGCCGCAGCGGCGGCGAACCATCCCCAAAACATGGCGCGCCATTAAAATTCCTCCCTATGATTTATATAGGACGAGTGTGTGCGTTCGTAGACCCATATCACCACGCCTCTTTTACCTCCCTTCTCTATTCTCTTCCCTCCCTCCCCCCCTTTCACCCTGCTTCTCCCTAAACGACATTAAAAAAATAGGGTATTCAAACTCATCAGCGCCCAGGAGCGTAGCGGTAAACATTGCCCAGCACAATTAATAGGACGGTGAGACGTACCCCCCCCCCCCCAAATCCTCTCCCACATACTCGTACACACACTGCACACAAATACACATATAAACACCGACACGCATGTGACACGTAGAGCAGGTACGAGCGCGTACAACCCGCCTATGACAGTGAAGAAGAGCGGCGTGCGTATGGACTATGTAAATACAAAGTTGGACCGCACGTCCGACTTTGTGACCAATCTTGAGCCAGGCTACTGTCGCGTGAATTTACGTTCCCCTTGTAGGCTGCGCCTACATCGGAAAATCACGTGACTAAATTCCGTCCCGTTATTAACTTTTCTTCTTTTTTTTTTTCTTTGCGGGCGGTTGATCTACGAGTTGAGGTTGAATGGACTAGCCGTTTGCGGCGAGCGGTACAACGAAGGGAGGGGAGTGCTTGTCGGTTGTGGTGTTCTAAGAGACGCCGTTTCAGGGCGCCAATTAGTTTATGACATTAGGCTAATGAGATGGGAGAGTGCCGCTGTAGCAATCGAGACCCTGATGGTGGGTCGGGTTAAAACACTGCACGCTTCCCCCCTCCCCCCCCCTCTCTTCCCTTACCTCCCTCAAAACACCTCATCTGAAAAGCTCGATAAGCGACGGTTACGTTATGAACACGTCGTGTAATTTACGGGGGCGCATTTCACAACATTTTTTCATATTTTTATTCTTTGGGGGAGGGGGTGGGCGGAAAGGGGGGGGGGGCGTGTCTATTTAGGATAGCCATATCTGATTTGTTACCGCTTTTAGGGGCTTCTTTTTGTTACAGGACGTTTTTCTTTTTGTCTTGTTCATTGTTAGTTTGCGTAAGGCTCATCACCAACTTTTGCAACAATGATGCGAGGGACTTCGCCCAACTTGTACGTGTACACGAAACGCTGGAGAGCGTTGTAGCTATCCCGAACGATTACTTCTTCAACAAGTTGTTGTTTGTTGCTGTTTTCTATTTATTTACGGTTCTAGAAGGCGGCATTGTAACAGCTTTTGCAATAAAGTACGATCTTGAGTTTTCAATAACTCGAGCATGTTGAAATTAGGTTTTCTTCGCTCATTTGTGTCAGTGGTAAAATTGTGACAGAGCGCTGATGGCCTCCCAAAATAGCCGTATGACGCTGTACTCTTCCAGAATTCGCCAGAGTAAAATTCTCAATTGTATATTCGCGACTCCAGCAAAACGGACGCCGCCAAGCGGGAAAACCGGGAACCAGCCGGACCAGGTCGATCCGCGCCCCTCCGCGTCTCTGGTGGCTTTCGCGGACACGTGTTGTCGGCGCGGTGGCGAACAATTTATGTTGGCGAAGGTCCGAAAATTTCTTAAGTTTGCCTGAGTGTTCGTTAGTGTGGTGAAGCCTCAGTAGATTGTTTCCTTCCATCACGTGTTTGAAAGCCCGTTTACTCCACAACGCACGGTCACGTGCTTTTGATTTCTTGGATGGGGAGGAATCACGGAAAGACGTTTTGATTCTTTTTTTTGTCTGTCTCGAATCACATTCAAAGTGACGACTACTTGGTAACTGATAAGTGGTTTCTTTATAAGGATGTAGAAAAGTGAACGGAGGACGACAGACCAAGTGTTTCACTGGAGGGAACACCAATGTTGCAGTCAAGTGAATGGGAAGGTTCGATAGCTGCTTTTCTTGAGTTTGGTTCTGCTCAATTAGCTTCAAGTTTGAGCCACCCACGCCGGCCGGTGCGAATTGGCTATTCATCTTGGCTGCTTTTCGCCGAAAAAGCCTCTGGACCACACTGAAGGAGTTGGGCTCATTCCGCAATTACTTGATTCAGGAAAACCTGCTCGCTGCATATGATTAACGAGGAAAATTATCTGCTTTCAAAAGGTGGGGGACGCGTTTCGCAAAGTTAGAACCTGTCACGGCATTATGATCTATCGCGCCTCCATTATTTATATTATACCCCCGTCGAAGCCAGCAGCAATATACGTCTACATTGCTCAGGTTGACTGGCCACAAAAAATACTCATTTTACTCGTTCAGGATTCGAAGTCAAGTTCAATGCAGAGAGGTTCTGCGTGAATCTTCGATGAAGACTCTCCTCAGTTTGTCCGCATTCGTCTCCGTACTACCGGCTAGAACCATTTGGCTAAGTTTAAGTAGTATCCCTCTGTCTGTTAAATATACTTTTATTCAGCAGTTCACCTAATAGCTAGTCAAGTAAGTTGATATTTCAACCCAAGGAATATACTAATACCGTCTTAGTGGGGCATAGTACGTAATATAATACATAACCCGCTCGTCAAAATGACTTTTCAATTGCTTCTAAAACCTGAATTGAAATACGAGTCTCAGCTGCTTAGTGAAGCGCCAGCGGGTTAACATGCTCCTTGGCTCAAGAAGCGCTTGCTTAATTTTCGTAATTTTCCTGCAGCCTGTGTTGTTGACCGAGCAGACGACTGCAGCTGTTTCTTAAACGCGGATACGCACAAAAGCTCGATTTCTCGAACAGATAAGTCGCATGGTCGATGCATGCGAGTTAGCTAATTACTCTCGGTAGAACAATTCTGTAGCCATCGCCGCTTTCCTGACATGATCAAAAGTAATTAGAGTCTATTACCGTTTCTCCGGAGCCCATAGTTTCGGTTTTGAACGAAGTCTCCGAAACGAAAGTTTGACATAAAAAAAAGAAAACACCGGCAAAACAAAACTATGCTCGGCAAGTTTATGCGCACCGGCTACACTTAACCGTCTCAGTTCAAATACGTATAAAATTGGGCTTTAAACAAAAGAAAATCTGTTAAATTGAATGCGCCACCCGTTCAGGTGACCCGGCCGAGCCGACGCGACCTGGACTCAGCCGCCATGTTTGTTTAGTGGTGGCGCCCCCTATAGGTCGCTGGAGTCGCAAATAACAAACAGAACAAAACAAAACAAAAACATTTGCGGGTGCGGCCGTAAGGATCATCACATTCGGCACACCTTGGAAAACTCTATTTCCAAACATACGTACCTAAAACAGGGGACACGAACGTAGTTTCGCAAAACAGTTTTATGACAATGTTTGTTTGTTTTTTTTTCTTCTAAAAGTCAACTCAGAGCTGGTTAATTAAAAAAAAAATAGAGCGAAAGCGGCGGCCGTTCGTTTCTCCTGTCCTATACCGGCCTGTTCTTCGTGTGCACACTGGTTTACAAGCTCGCTCACAGGTGGCGTGGTGAACGCGAAAAACGCTGAGGTCGTCATGAGAGGCTGACGACGAGCGATATAACCGCGATGAATAATGATTTTAACTAATACATGGACGATAATTCAGTTTCAGTTCGCATTTAGAAACAGGCTATCTTTTCAGTTCGATAAAGAAACGTTGCAAAGCAGACGAATGTTCGTATTATTTTTGTCGTCTGCTATCCGTTCGCTCACCCCTGCAGGGCGCTGAAGGCGCGTAGCAAACGAATAACATTAAAAAAAAAAATCGGCTGCTCAAAATAAACATAAAAAACGTTTCTCAAACAAACATGTTTGCTTCATTCTAAATGCAAACTGAAACTGCATCATCGCTGACATATATCAACGAAAAATTACCTTCACAAAAAAAAAAAACACATTTGCAGCGAAGCATTAAAAAAAGCATTTTTTTTCTTTTTAGATTTAAACATATCTTTAGTCTCGTCGATTGCCGAGTTCGCTTCGTATGTGGCATCGATTGGCTTTCCCCAGAACTCTGCGGGAAACTAGAGGCTCCAGATTCCTTATAGTGTGTACCTGTATGCCATTGCGAATGTTGCCGCAGAAAACGCAAGCCCGTCTCCAGACAAGTCTCGTATATAATTATTACTACGTCTACCGCCAATATGCTTTCTAAATAAAACCGAATTCCACGATAGCCTGAATATTCCAAATCGACGAGTGCCACGTGACAAAAAAGAAAAGAAAAGATTATATATAAAAAAGCTACGAGAAACTTGCAATTCCATATCGACTATTTCTCACCTTCACGGCGACAACGATATTACGCAGCCGTCACGAGTTGACTCATATAATCAACTTCTTTTCGCAACCGCGAACCCCAAACTTGCGAAAGCAAACTGGAGCTAGTGGTAGACATAACATGCCATTGCGAAATCAACCGCAAAAAAAGAAAAGGAGAAATATCAATCTTTTGCGACATGTCTACGTGTTTGCTTTGAACCGTTCTTGACGTACAGGAGCGCGTGAGCGTGCATGTATGAAAGGTCACGCCATGCAAACGCATAAGGGACGTCGCGGAGGCACGAAGGACGACACTTGTCGAGCACGTGAGGCGATGTCGAAACGGGCATAGGACTGCGCGACGCTCGCCATACGTTGACAGTGCGGTGGGAGCTTCGCCGGACCAATCAACTGACTAAACCAATCAAACGCAACAAAACCGCGCCATGATGCGGCGCTTTTTTTATCCTTTTCTTGCGTGATCGGCCTTAAAGTGAAACCGAGAGTAAAATATTCAAAGTCTGCGCGCTAGAATTTCGACGTCATCACAGTGACCCAGCAAAGAGGCGTGATTGGTCACGAGGCTGACGTCAGCGTTCGGCTGGACCTCGTGTCCAATGAACGCATTGGGATCGGGTTCGGATCTAATCGTCGAGTGGCCGCCATTCGACTGCGATGGTGTTCCATAGAGCGAGAAAAGGATGTTCGCAGGCCTCGATTATTCTATGGTGGTTGTATTGGGTGGGTAGGAAAGCGTCATCACGTGACGAAAGCTGGACGTGCGATTGGTCCAAAGAACGCTTAGCTTCCACAGCACTATCAGTTCAGGGGTGAACAAAACGCAACAACTCTACTCGCCAAAAAAAGAAAAACGAAAAAAGAAACAGGAGCTGAAATATGAATGCGTGCGTGATGAAAACGACGACACTCCTCGGTGGTGGTCAACGTTGGTGGTGGTCACGGTTGCACATGGCAAATGTGTTTGTGCCTGTTTCTTTCTTTCCTTCTTCTTTTTCAGTGTCGCCTTTTATCGAACGCATTTCAGGTAATAACGCTCGCCGACGAAAAAAATAAATGAGTAAAATTAATAAACCGTTTCGGGGTTAGAATGTGGAAACATCTACCGAGGCGTGGTTGATTGCGAAAGTATGATAAATGGAGTACACTGACCAGCCGAAAATATCTGGTCAGGGTTAGCTTCAAAGTAAAAGGGCGTAACTCAACGTGGTTTCACGAATATTTTGTTTCTTTGGGTGGGAGGGTGGGGGTTGCTTACACGACTTCTACATTGCTTCTCAATACACCATTTCGAAATGTACCCAGAAAGCAGTGCTCGTTTCACGTAAACACCGTCGCCTTCCATTACAGATATATCGCTGCAATCAAGTTGTGGCAAACAGGCAGATGAGCTTCGTTTGTTCTAGAAATAAAGAACAAAAAAGTGGTTAGTGTTTTGTATGATTTACACACTGGCGTATTAGAATTGCAGTGTAATCTAACATAAAAACCTGCTAAATAAAAAAATAAAAAAGTTTGACGTCGCGGTTTTGGAGGCTCCAAAAATGGGCGAGCCAAGGGACATGAAGGAAGTGAAACCTTCTTCTGGCGTTATCACACACTGCCTGGTTATAGTTAGAAAAATGCAGAGGGGGAGCAACTTGGCTTAGTGGGGCGGGGCGATGAATCAAACTTTTGGTTTTCAGGCTAGGTGGCGCAAGCTACCCCCCGGTATAAAGGCTACAGGGATTAGCGTCCATCCATCCAACCGTTTGTCGAACTTCGCGAAAAGGGTCACAGATTTGCCAGAACCAGTCGAGCACCGGGTTTGACAAACATTCGCGACATTCCTCCACACGAGTGCTTCGTCACCGTTCCACTCGAACTCGTAATCTCATTGACTGGACGTGAGGACCAGATGGACACCGACGTGCGTCTCCATGTCTGTCCCACGCCCCCGGTGTCCAGTGTCCGGAAATCTATAGAAATTCAAGCACCAAGGTCTTGTCGTCTGGTCTTCTTCAAACGAGGTGACCTTCTCGTTTAAACCTTCTCGAAACCTCCGAACTGGAGTTTTTTCGCGTTCGGCATTTGGGCCCGCGTGCTCATTTGGTGCCGTTCGCACTACGACCGAATGGCACGTGGTACGCGCATTCCTTTTGTCGAGAGCCGTTTAGACTGGGGGATCGGTGGCCGAGTGCGTTAGGGGACCGCGGCTCGGAGAGCGCATGGAGAGAAACCTCGCGCTGCAGAACTCAGTGACGTATACGCCATGACACTCCGGCTTCTATGACGTCATTTGTTGCCACTTCGAGACCACTTTTGATGTATGGGCAGCGTGTGCGGAGAGTAAGTCGTCTGCTTCTTTTGCAGCGGTTGCGGTGATGTCAGAAAGATGCCGAGCTCTTTACTGGCTGTGATGGAAGAATAGTGGGTTGACCTCAAAGCAAGCTGCCTTGAGATCTACCCACTATCGCTTCATTCAGAGCCAATCACAGCTCGGCGTCTGTTTGACGTCACCGCAGCCACTGCAAAAGAAGCAGACGAACTTGCGCTCCACATAGGACTCTAAACACACCAGTGGGAGACGCGCTTCAGGCACCATACCCCAACCCACGCGCGTTAATGCCGATGTAAGCATCGTATACCGGCGCGCGGTCGTGTTTCGATACTGCCTGATGGGCGCTAAAACCACCAGACTATATAGGTTGTGCTTAAATACTTCATCTACAGCGGTTGTCATTGTTAGCAATGTAAAGGTCAAAAAGGGGAAACACAAGACGCCCATTGGAACCGACAAACTTTACCCCATCTTGACACGCACAAAACGCCATTGCTTTAACGTTTATACTGCATGCTTTCGCGCGACTTTGCGTTTCTGTGCGCTGGCAGCGCACGAAAGGATTGCAAGTACGCGCCTTCGGAGCGCGTTGCATGCGTGTGTATAGACGCTTTCTGTGTCCTGTCGTTCTCAATCACGAGGGTTCCGTATCCGATATGCGGGTCGAAAAAATAATTAAAGATTTCAACCTGGAATTCTCGAGAAAGTATAGGTGAGGCAAAACAAGAATCTGGGACAATGGCGCATTTTTCGTAAACACCTTCCAGCGGCGCGGAGAGATCAAAACGATGTTTTACCGCAGGCATACCACAAGTGACGACATTCAAGATGGCAGCGCCCTGGTGCAAAAGGTGTATAGATAGTCTGATAGTCAAGGCTCGCGTGTGCCGAGGAATTGCCAGACGAGCGCGCCTTAGCACAGCGTGACCGCTTGCGAACGTCTTTGAACGCTTACAGCTTAAGAGAAGCGGGGCGTGTCCGGGGCGTTTCCGCCATCGTTCCGCGGCCCGTCGTGGACACGGCAAGCCACGCCCCTACATTTTTAAGCTGTCAAATACCGTACGGAACGGAAAATGACGACCGATTCACTCAACGCGTCCCGCACACCAAGGGCAGGCAGTGCGTTCGCATTATAGATGCGGCATCCTGTCAGCGACTAGAATATAGAATTCGCTGAGGGCTCGATATTGAGGAATCAATAATAATAAGCGGAATTCTCTAGCAACCCTCTTCTCCATTTTCCGACTCCGGAGCCGTTGCGCGCGCCTACCGCCCTCGCGGCGGCGCCCTTATATTCAAATTTCGAAAAGCACGTTGTGGCACACACACAAAAAAAGATAATAATAATAATACTAAGAATAATAAAAAAATAAAACGAAGAGAACCTTTTACGCCGTCGGGAATTTTTCCATAACCGAAACCATCGCTTGCAGAAGCCGACTCAGCACGTCGTCTTTTGTTGTTGTTTTTTCTTCTTACAAACCGTTGAGCACTTGAAAACCCCGGGCGCGTATTGCGGGCGCGCGCGCAGTGTAAGGACTTAGGACGCACAGGGACACTCGAAAAATGCAATAATGCTTCGCCCACTCGAACGCGTGGGGGGCAGGTGAAGGACGTCTGCCGGGAGCTCGGTGTACCGTTTCGGGCCCGATTCGGGTAGAACTCCGTTTCACTTTTACGGTGCACCGCAGCGGAGCGAGCGACTACGAGTCGTGCCAGCCAATGCGGCGCCGTCCACGAATCACGTGACCGCGTGCTTCGCGCGTCGCCGTGACCCCTCGCGGAGGTCACGTGTGACTCACACGACGTTGAATTAGCCGAGATGCCGAGCAGCGCGCGCTGCAGTTCCTCCTAAGCCGAAACGAAGTTTAAGGAGAACAGCATCTGAAAGCAACGCGGCTTCTGCAATCTGTCCTAAGCTGACAGTGCGGTGGAAGCTACGTGCTCCTCGGACCAATCAGACGTCTAGCTTTTCATCACGTGATTCTGATCTCATGTCTGTACCAACGCGCGGAGAGGAAGGTGGTTAAAATGGAGGCGTGTGATTGGCCCGTCGAGCGCGTATATAGTTCCCACCGCACTGCCAGCTTAGGGGTGAATACCGAGTTCTATAACGTGCGGTGTTAGATATGGTTCCCTTTCTTTTTTCTATGCTAGAAAGTAGGGAAGTAAAGAAAAAAATGATGAGGGGGAGAGGTAAAAAAAAAAGGGGGTGTGGGTTTATTGTTGCCAACCTAACCGTATTGTCCCGCATCTGTGTGTTTGAAAGAGGAGAGAGAGAGACCCGAAGCACGCATCCCCTTCCAAGAAATACCGGTTTTCAGAAAAGTGCCGTCTCTGAAAAGAAACGGCATTTTCGAGCGGATGCACTTTAGTGGGGAGTGCTTGACGCTTTTTGCCGTTTTCGACCCGTGGCTGGATGCGCGCGCGGGGGGCAGATTTTCCAACACGACGTCGAGAACGGGCAAAACATAAATCGACTCCCCTCGGAACGGAACAAGAGAGAGAGAGGCATGTGTGTGTGTATGTGTATGATATAAAGGCATCGGAGAGGAGGAAAAAAAACGGGGAGAGGGAAAACACAACCACTCAACGAGGACGGGGCACAGACCCGTGCTGCGGAGCCTTACGATGGAGTGCATCGGAAGCTACGAAGCGTCCCGGCCAATCCAGAACTGCGAAAGTAACACGTGACTACGTGCCCCGCGCGTCGAGGAGCCGGTCCCCAAGGTCACGTGGCACTCACGCGGCTTTGGATTGGCTTCGACGGCACGTAGCTTCCTCCGCGCTCCGTCGTAAGGTCAACCGAAGTGTAGTCGATCCGTTGAAAATGTAGCGAAAAATAAAATAAAAACAAAACAAAAATAGGTTCGTACAACAGGCACACGCACACGGGAGATAACGAAATCCCGGCTTCTTTTTCGTCGATCGCGCGCCGAGGAGGGGAAGGGAGAAAGACGTCGAAATGCGTTCGACGGAACGCGACCCAAGTGCTTCTTCAGTCTGCGCGAAGAATGGAGACCCCGGGGAATCGCAATATTCATGCTTGTTCAAACATCGGTACCAATCCGCCGGGCTTTCGGTATATACAAAGGGCGCGCCGTAGAGAGGATCGACCTGAGCCGTGTCGGAAAGGAGGCGGGCGCGCTCGCGAGGTTGCGCCTCGAGCGGTTGAAAGGGGCTCAACTACGGTGGCTGGTACGCGTCTTCGACTGCCGTGTTTGACGCCCTATATATATATATGAGAGAGAGAGAGACACCAACACCCTGTTTATAAAGAAGCCCGCGTTTGCCCGTACCAGGTGTGGGAACTGCGCGCGTGCGCAGAACCAAGATTCGAGTGAGATAAGGCGTCTGCGCATGCGAAATGCCGAGATCAGCGCCACCGCGGCGGCATGAAGTCATAGAATTGAGTTGGTGTCAACGTTTATAGGCTAGCTCAGTTGCGGAACCCCAGCGGAGGGGTGTACCGGCCGTCTCCCCCTTCCAGCCCGCATCGCGTCGGTCGGAGCGCCATCTATATTACGTGTCACTAGTTGCGTGCAGTACAGGCGCAAGCAACGCTAGGCGAGGGGAGAAAGGGCGAGCACTAGGAAGGTTGGGGAGGTGAACGTAAACCTCCTTTCCTCTCTAACCCTCCTAGTGGTCTCTCTCTTTCCCGCCGCCCTCCCTTGCCCTCCTCTCCCCTCCCGCCTTCTTAGTGCTCACTCTTTCTCTCTTCGTCTGGCGTTGCCTTCACGTACAGTGCACACTAGTGACACGAGGTATAGAGTTTCATATCAAGACCGCATATTCTATAGAGTACGGTGAAGCGGCATTCAGGCGCTGTGCTTCATAGAACACGCGGCAGTTACCGTAGCGGCCATTCGAAAAACGGTGGCACGTCGAACGACGAGAGCCGAACCGCGGGGGGGGGGGGGAGAAGGGGGATGCTACTCTAGCAAGAAGCGTCTGATGGGCAGTTCCGTAACTCAGTTGATCCAATGGACGTTGGCTGGTGTGTGTACCGCGCACGTATCGAAAGTGGCACCCCGGCCCGAAGTGGCGATAAATGACGCCACAGGATTCGGCGTGCCGCGTAGTGTGCCCAGATTTGAGAGTGTTTCCGACTGCACGACCAGGGTCACGTGGTCTATGGCGCTCGTCAGCAATGCGAGCTGCGAGGTGAAATACAAAGCGTCGATGGCCATCAAGCGTCTCCAAGCATGGTTGCGCCTCTTCACTCCCTATCCTCCTCACCAAGCGGTAAACTCGCGCATGCGCGTAGGGAACCTATCTGGGCAGGAGGTGCCGCCATTAAATGGCAAGCGCAATCTAGGCTCTCCGTGTGATGTTGTCGAATGTCGCGATCTTGACGGTCGGGCGTAGAAGTTCCGACAAAAAGTCCGGACGAACGCGAGTGTCGTTGTCGTCGCGGCATCCCAGCTGATGGCTGCCAAAGCTTCCGCGAACTTCCAGGCCTGCAGCAGAACGGACGTCTTTTGCATCCGCCTTCCGCTTGCCGCCGCCAGGATCGCGGCAGGCAACTGCGTGACACTTTTACATGACGTCCATCAAACAGAGTGAAGGGAGCACATTTGAGGACGCTGTAAACGCAACAGTCGGATACGCATACCGGGAAAAAGGGTGCCATTTTAAAACACCCGTTGGTTCACAGCGCCTCCGTCGCTGTCGATCCAAGACGTCGGTCGTCTGTATACACCAGGGGCCCTAATCTACGGGGCAGAACGACGCGGGACGACGGGACTGCGACATCACCGCCTGCTCCGCGCACGCGTTGGAAAACTCGGGCTTGTTTCTAAACAGAGTGTTGGTGTAAAGTTCAGGCCCGTTCACGCATTTGTGTTAAAGTTCAGGCCCGTTCACGCATTTCGAATTAGTCGTCAAACATCAAAGACACACACAAAAAAAACTCACCTGTAAAAAACATGTTGTCGACGAGCATTACTTGTTGCCAGGTGGCGACCGGGCCGTTTCCGTCTCTGCGATGTAGTCACCAGGGTCGCCACCGTTCGTTGCCCGGCTCTAGCAGCCTTGGAGAGCGTTAGCGCAACGGACATTTCGGAAAGGAGCGCGCGCCCTCAAGCGGCGCGCGTGAGGCATCACGGGAACAGTGAGGGTCGCTGCTCCGTCGTCTGGTGCTACCCTTGTACCGCCTGTGAGAACCACGTTGCCTACGTTCGCGTTGGGTCCCTGTGTACGGCATCGATTATTGCGTCGCAACCATTCTCTCTTAAGCGCGGTCCAAACCAACGCTTCTTTTTGCGGCTGTAGGTCGTGCGCGAAAGGATGTGACGCATTTCGTGTCGTTTTTGCTGTTTCCGGGCGCGCTTTCTGAGTCAGAACCGTGCGGTCTGGTTTGGACGATGCCAGCTTCGGGCGAACGCGCACGCGCGCACGCAGGCACGAGCGCACTCTGGCGGTGAAATGACGACCAATCGAAATGCAGCTTTGGTCCCGAGCGACTGTCCAATGAAAATTAATCTGTGGGATCGCTGCACTGGTTGCGCCGTCGCGCCGTCTTCATTCCTTTGCTTTCGTGATGGCATCTCGTGTGGATCCCACTTACGAAGCTGGAATTGCTGAGCTAATGAACCTGTGTGTGGTAAGGTAGTACGTCAGCAATGCAAGAACCGTCAACATGACTCGGCAAACTGCTTTTCGCGGCTGCATGTGAGCAGTACTTGAGTATCAAGAAGCAGCGAAGAGCCATCCGCACGCTGTTGAGGTCTAGAAAGACGCTCGGCGAGTACGCCACCACTGTGCGACAGCTGTACCAGGACCCCGACGGCCGGGACTTCTTCGCGTCCTTCTGTATGTCAAGAACCAGGTAAGTTATGCTAGCTTTTATTTGGTATGTTTAGTATATTTTTCATCATATGTACCACCGCATAAATATAAACGTGAAGCGTACACCATCTCAGTGAAATAATTGGTACTGTACTTTCGCGAGACGGCAAATTCACAAGGTTTAGTCTTGTAATACTAAAGTCTAAACGACGGGCTGACTACATGAAGGCACTTTGCTTCCCCCTGCTCTCGCGATCGCGTGCGAGACAAAAACAAGCGCTGTATTTGCCTTTAGCGGTGTGTACTACCATAGGTACTATCACGTGGGTTTAAAGGCTGCTTGCACGTGAACATCGCTAGCTGTCTGGCATGCTTTGTACAGGTGAATAATCACAATCAGGGATAACTACTTTTGTCACATCTAATGCAAACGACTGAATTTTCGTGATTTGGTCACAGAAGCTTTTGCCCGATGGAACGGGTCGCTTTGAGAAATTCGTCAAGTATCGAGCTATTGCAAATAGTCCTTTATAGTATTTGTGCAGGTGCAAGCCTTTTCAGTGCATGTAACGATGTGTAAGAATCGGTCTTTTTTTTTTTGCACTTTTCTTCTAGTGCTGTACGTCAACAGTTCATGTGTCTATAGATGCTTTCCTGAGTCCCATCTGTTCAATAGTGCATGTAGCCAGTTGTGTTTGTGTATTTTCAAGGTTTGAGCATCTCCTGTGTCTCGTAGCTCCACTGCTGACCAAGGAGACTACGAGCGCCGACAACACTATCTCTGCAGGAGAAAGGCTATGCAGTCTGCAACGGTAAAGCGTTCTTCCATATTCCACCTAAATCACAAATTTCAAGGATCTTTATTCAGAAGCCAAGCTCATAGGCATGCCATCTTTCCCGTTAACTGCATATAGCATCCTCAGATACAATAAAACTGTGTATGGAGCGTATGGTCCTTACAATACATGGAGAGATATATCCACATGCTCTGTCAAATATCCTTTAGCTAACACTTGCGAAGCCGGAGCGGCTAATATTTAGCTAACACTTCCGAAGCCAGCCAGGGTTGTATGTATGTTCCATGTCAACCCGGAGTGAGGTGCACATACTTTCTGCAGCAACACCAGTGTGGGTTCCGGATCCCACCCCGACAGTTTGAGGAGGTCCACGTTGTGCTAACTATTCTGTCCCCTCCTTTCTTACTAACAGGCGTTTGCTTGGAGTGCATGTTCCAATTGTCAGACATTCAACCTGCTTTCACTGCATGATAACTTTCGCCTAATTTTTTGGCCATGTATAACCTTCACAATCGGAGTTCATTGAAGAAATACGGTCCGACGGATCTTTACCGGCTAGTCATTTTTGGATTTTTTCGAATTTGTCTGAAAACACATAATCTTTCTTTAACCAGTAGGCACACTTTGTCATTAATAAATCACTCAATGAATTCATGGTGCTGACTACGGTTTCATTACTGCATCAAATCATTTGTTTAGACAAGCATACAAAAGAAACCACAGGTGGCCTAGCATGGTGTACACCAAGTAAACAATCCAATCTCGAAGACTGCATAAACGTTGTGGCTCCCTGAATTCCGAAATACACTACATATGTGCAATCTTTATTAAGGCAAAAATCTTATATGTCTCATCGTTCAGTCCTCGAGAAAAAAAAACGTCGACGATACGAAAGGTACAAAAAAGTTTACGTACCGCCACGGGCGGAGGGGTACTGCATTGAACTACTGAACGAAAGGTTGCTGGTTCGACGCCAGCCGAGGGACGTGGGCTAAAAGTCTTTTTGGAGGAATATTAATATTTGCAGATGTCACGTAAACGTTTTGGTACCTTTCGTATTGTCGACGTGTTTTTTTTTCTTTTCAAGGACTGAACGATGAGACATATAACGTTTTCGCCTTAATAAAGATTGCCCATAGTGTCGTTTGGATTTCAGGGAGCCACAATGTTTATGCAGTCTTCGAGATTAGATTGTTTACTTGGTGTACACTTGAAGTACCGCCGCATCCGTAAATCATGTGTCTGTCTTTAATGCATCGGCGCTTGGGTTTTCGCCTTCAAGTCGTCTTGGGGATAACAAAAGAGACCCTGTGTTTGTTTTTTTAGCTAAATGCAGTTTGGCACAGCTTACCATGGTTATTGGTGGCGGATGAAGTTCAGGCACAACCACAACTTGTGGCCTCTTGTCCTGCAGTGGCTGCATGAGTGTGCAGTGGCTGCACGAGTGGATCTGTGGTAGCTCCAGGCAGTGTCTGACACCAATCCACTGTGCTCAGAGCTTCTTCCTGACCTGGAGCTTGATCGAGCTTGCTCATCTTGCGGACCCCAAGGATACGATGGACGTGATACCCATCTGCCGCGAAGTATTCCCTCTTTGGGGCCTTTTCTCGATTCAGGAAGAAGGGCTGCATGAAACAAACATGAACAATTATCCCATTAGAAATATGCAAAGTTGGTAAGGTGTAAATACCCTTTTCAATCAAGTATGTATGATCCTATCTGAAACAGAACAAACATACAACAGCTAATTCCCTACTAGTATCGTGAACAGCTGGGGTACCCGAAAAACTGCGGGCCAGCAATTGGCCACTCGCAAAACATAAAGAGCACTCCCATGTGGGGATGCTGTGAACCTCCCAAAGTTCGAGCTTAAAGGGTATAAAAATTTGCAAAGCTTGCTGAGGTTCGAATTTGCAAAGTTTGTAATTTATTAACTCTGCCTGGGTTCGAAACAAAAAGTTGGCTGCTTTTGAACACTGCCTTCACGGCACCTCTACTACTATGGCGCCGAAAGCTGCAATAGGAAAACTGCCGTATGCATCCTCCGGTGTCACTGTTTTACCACATGCATGTTAGTGCCATAAAGGAGGCGACTAGATGGCTTCTTCGACAAACTGTCTCCACTACGTATCCCATTAGGACTTGCCATAATGATATAGCATTTTTGCTATACCATTAAGTCGGCAGGGCAATAGGAGACATCACTCCTCTCCGGTAGCCTGGAAAGAGGCTACCATTTAGAAGCGAACAATACTGACTGCTGCCACATTTCTTTTACATCGCAAGCTTGGTATGTATGCGTCATTGCATACGAACAGGAAAGCGGACTGCCCACACAAGCCGTACAATGTTTATGTGCTCATAATCGAGGGCGAGTTAAGAACAACTTTAGATGGTTGGGAGTTTCTGCCGGGCGACTAGCGCAGGCGGAGCTCAACTCTTGTTCATTTTTTTCACCGACAGAAACTTGAGGAAATTGAATGACGCTCCGATGTGGCTCATGGATGGAACATTTAAGACTTTGTTGCTGCTCTTCAGACAGTTAAAAAAATTCACGGTAATCTTTATGGCCATGTGTTCCCATTTGTTTACTGCCTCGTGACTCGACGAACCCAGATAGCGTGCGAGGCGCTCTTCGAAGAAGTACTGAACTTTGCTGCAGATCTTGGACTTGCACTAAATCTGAAAACCATGAGTACAGATTTTGAATTGCCAGCAATCAAACTGTATTCGGTCGTTGCCCCCGTTGTCAGATGTGCACAGTTCCTGTTCCATTTGTGCCAATCAGTATGGAGGAGTGCAGCACCTAGAACTGGTAGTGCTTTACAAAAATTATGTAGATGGCTTCGCCATCAAGGTGACGCAGCTTGCAGCCCTTTCGTTCTTGCCCACCAAAGAAGTATGAGATGCCTATGCGTCCTTGAAACCACTCTTCCCGCAAGAAGCTTCCTACCTGCTGCGATGGTGGGAGGACAACTACCAGTTTGGAAAATCATGCCGCCGTGTTGGTCGTGCCCTGATTAGGAGTAATCTGTGGCACTGTTCCAGATTTTCTTTTTATCGTTCGCAGATATGTTATGTCATAAATCGAGACAACGGTTCCCCGCGTTTCGGCATTGTGACTTTTTGTCTCTGCATTCCTATATCAGGCGTACTCCAGTTGGGGTACGCCTAACATAGAATAATTTCAGCATTGCGATAATTCGGAATTTGTGGCATTTGAAATGCTTCCTGTAAAAGGAGCTCACACCCTTGCACATACTTGCGTCCACTTTCTTGTGTGGAACTCAATCCTTATAAATAGGCCCATCGATGTGCCACAAGACATGACACTTCATAACAAGAATAATATCTATTTAGACTGCAGACACCACAAAAAGACGAGTGGACCCTGCTCAATTCTACTGGATTTAGGATAAAATGCACAACTTACATGCGGGTTGATGAGGACGACGTCAGCCATCTGTCGCACGTCTCTCGCCAGCAGGCAGTTCAGCAGTAGTCTGCGGCCCTTGGCTTCCCGGTCTACCCAGCACCTTGGCAGCAACTTGAACACCAAAATGCTGCAAAAAAATACACACAAGAAGAAACAAAGAAAAGCAAGCATTAGACACACAATACGGAACTGAGCAGTCGAGAGAGTGCTCAGTTCTCTTACTCGGTTACTCGGCAAGAGTAACCCAAGCTGACTAAACCCATGCTGCTACCAAGAAACGGCAGCAACTGAAGTGCCTAGACATTGTCAGGGAACATGAGCGCATGCATTTTAAGGCAAACACTCAGCCCCACTACAGCTGTGATCAATGAAGATCCATATCGCGCCGCAGCACACGAATCTCTGAATAGCACAGATCTGGAGGGCAGTCTGAAAACCTCAGGTTAGCAGCGGCTGCTCTCAGGACCTGCTCCACTGGTGTGTTTCCACCATCCACGGACCTCTTTCGCTTTACTGGCCGAACACCAGCAGGCCGAGGCACATGTCGGGGTGCAGCAGGGGGCTCGGTCACTTCCTCCACATCCGCAGGGGTTGGCCTTGGTGGATGCGCACTCTCTGCTCCACGCTGTGCAGCCAAGAAAGCAGCCGAGACCTCGAAGGGTGATGTTGAGTCCTGGAAATGCATTTGCCCCTGTCAATATAAGCTAAGCAGTCTAGATCAGGGCTCAGCGACCCTTTGAAGCAGCTGGCCGAGGAGACGCAAAGTGAATGTGGGGTTGGGCCAGACGGGAAACAGGTGTGTGTGTGTGTCTGTGTCTGTGGGAGTATGCTGACACACGCTTAAAAGTATCTGCAATTATGAAGAAAAGGCTATTTAAGCCTAAATGCTTTAGTACTGCGCTGATTTCTGAAACTTAGCCTACAGAGCACTTGAGCCCCTTCTCAATACACATTTTCTTTCAATATTGCTCGCCACGATGCAAGCATGCAAGTTTAATGTACTGATTGAAAGTCACGCAGAGGTGTAGAGCTCTTTATCCGTCATTGTCATTTGCAAAAGCATGTGTGACTATGTGTGCTTCATCCTCGAAAACATTCGTTTACACAGCGAGCATCAGTGTACTCCTTTGATTTGAAAACCCCAACATAGGAAGCCAATGTGAAAATTAACTGAACGAGTCCTCTTACTCATCATCAAAAAACACTGCGAACAAGTCCTCCAATTCATAATC
Source organism: Ixodes ricinus (assembly GCA_037355805.1). Taxonomy (NCBI): domain Eukaryota; kingdom Metazoa; phylum Arthropoda; class Arachnida; order Ixodida; family Ixodidae; genus Ixodes; species Ixodes ricinus. The sequence goes on from JAZHYW010006993.1 coordinate 54,140, forward strand.
CACTTAAAGATGAGCAAGCCCCACTGGATAAATATCTTGAACTTGCCAGAAGTCTGTCTGATCTTATTTCTGGAAGATACAGATGTTGTTCGAATCCTCCTCCCTCAAATAATGCAATACTCCAAGTTTGAAGAATTTTTGTTACCGGTGTCTTTGCAACAAGAAAATTAAAAGATTAGACTCTTCACAATCCGTTTCAACATAACTTTGCTAAACAGTTAAATCAATGGCCCGGCCAGCCAATGACTGTCAGAGCGAGGCATGCGACAGCATACTGGCCGAGGTTGCAATCATCTTGCGGAGGGCTGTCACATACCTTGCTCTGTTGCTCTTATTGCCTCACGAGGGATGCAGCTCTTACCATTTTCAAAGTTATGCTGAAATGAAGTATACTGCACTGTGATTGTCGGAATAGTTAAGATAAAGCTCTAAAGCTTTTCCATCTGCGAGATTCCAAGGTTCGAGTTCGAAGTAAGACATCGACCAGTAATATCAGACCGAACCAAAATGGGAACGCTATGATGGCTTTCCTTCTACAAAAAACACGAACTAAGAAGTCTTCTGTTCGGCCCAGCGACTCCACATGCACACTGTGCCAGGGGCTGACCCCTCATTTAGGTGGTTAGCCAGTGCGCTCAGTATTTAAGAGATAAGGGTTATCCAAAAAAGCAGCAATTGGGGGAGAGGGGGGGGGAGAAGGTGGTGCTGTTGACAGCTGTAACGCCCTGTATAGAGGAACACAAGAAAACAAAAAGAAATAGCTTTTGTAAGCTACAGCCTATGCTCATTAGTCTGAAAGACCGACAAGAAAGTCAAGGCAGGCAAATAATCACCACGGGATCTTGGTCATCAGTTGGCTTGGTTGTACCTGCGGTGCATCCAGGTGACTGGCTGCATGTTGGAGTCATTCCTATAATTCACCAGAAGAGTTCAAGTTTCATCGCATATGACAGCACTTATGAAAGACACCTGGAAACATGACTATAAGCCCACTAACATAATGATGAGGAGGCATCGCAATACACTGCATGCTATCTTACCTCCAGTTTGAGTGCTGGACTGGCTTTCTGATGTTCCTGTAGCCTCAGACCTGCATAATTGACGAAAAGGACCGTGTAGTTGCATACGAATGAGAAATATGAAAAGTGTACTTTCGTGAAACAGTGGAGGTGCCAGTCAGGCAGCGCAAGCTGCCAAAGTAGATCCACTTTGGCTTGTAGATGTCCGAGGTTCCACAGCCGCTGCGCTCTGTCCCTGCCACCTTGCCCGCCTCCTTGGCGTATTTGTCCCTCAGGTAATTCCACTTTGTCTTTCAAATGTCGTCTGGAGAGAAATATGTTGATTCTAGTGTGGGACAAGCCAGACAGACATGATATACTCATGCAGAAATGTGAAAAAGACGACAAAAATGCCATAGGCAATTGTAATGCTTCGTGGGCAACGAACAGCACACACAAAAAGAACGTCCAAAGCACTTGCACAACAAATTTAGTCCCACACTTAAAAATGACTCGCCAGCTCTCAAGCAAACGACTATAGCATGTTCACTGCTAGGCTGACAGGGCGGTAGAAGCTACATGCTCGCAGGAACAATCAACAATAGGGTGCATGCATACAACGTGGTCATACTCTCCAGGTAGTCACGGGCATAGAATGGATAAGGCACTGAGGGGCAGGTGACTGACTGATCTAGAGACGAGAGTACATAGCTTTCACTGCCCATCAACTTAGCAGTAAATCAAGTACAGACATTTAGTACCGATCTCGCTAACATCTGCTATGTGTACGATGATACGTATACTTTGTGAGCCAATTGGAACAAATCTATAAAGCAAGAATCGTAAAAATTTGTTTCGGGCGGTATGGTATGGTACTGCAATTTGTCATTTCGTTTCGAGAAGTATTTTAAACATGCTTGGCTCAATCGAAAGTTATAATTAAATAGGATTGCTTGTCTGAAGGACACAAATGGAGTTCAGCCTTTTCCATACAACCGAGACAACACTTTCTCGTAGGCTGAACAAAAAGAGGAATAAAGGCGACGCAGTGATTATCTTCCTTCTCATTTTTGGTTGAAACAACCGTCAAAACAACGCAAAAACGTGAAGAAAAAGAAAGCATTTGGGTATTTACAAATTACAAATATTACCGTCTTCGTCTGTCGATTTTTGAATGAATTTTTCCGCAATATTGTTACAAAAACAATGCAACACCATCACATATCAGAGTAAACCATGCGCGCAACACAAAATGCGAAAACACGATGTCAGGGGTTGCAAAACGGTACTTACAGCGCACGATGCCCAACAGACGGGCGACCTCCTTCGAGACGTTCTCCCGTTTCGGGTTGTCTTTGTCGTCGCGCCGAAGCTTCCCGTACAACCAAGGGTAGTTCTGGACGAGCTCGAGCAACTGAAAGCACTTGCTTTGGTCATCATAGACGGCAGCTTCTGCGGCCTTCTGCGCAGCTTCTTCATGCCTCTGCGCGTCCGCAGCAGCCTTCTTTTCGGTCACCTTCCTCGCGTCGGAAACAGGGGCAAAGTTCATAGATGCAGCCATACGAGCCATTCTCGCAGGCAACTGCGAAGATAATCTGCTTCGGCTGCGGCGGCTGCTCTCAACCTGCGGCGCCGACCGGCTGCCAGCCCGACCGCTCGACCGACGGCACGGACCAGTGCCCTCCACCGATTGGCCGGGAGACAGGAGCGCCCTTCTACGTCACAGCGCGCATTCGTGCGCCTTCAGAAAGGAGTTCAAATCGACCAACTTTTTTATGCGCGCCCGGAAGGAGCGAAGAACCGGCGCGACGTCACGAAAATACGTCACATCCTTTCGCGCACGACCGTACAGGCGCAAAAAGAAGCGTTGGTTTGGACCGCGCTTTAAGCTTCTCGTCGTTCGGAAACAGACGGCATGACACGTGACGATGTTTCAGGTTGCTGTGGTAGCACCTATAGAGTTATTAGGGACTTTTAGCAGGTCGTTTCCATATGAACGGTTCGCCCTCGAACGCATCAGCGAGGCCACTGCGCATGCGTGCGCGAGTCGTTCGGGGCGTCGAGGAGGCTCTTCTCGTTCGTTTCTCCCATTCCGGCCGCTGGAGTCGTCACCGCAACGCAGCCAGCACCGTTCACGATTGAGTAAAAAAAGATGGCGGTCGGTTCGGCGACTCACTTCGCCGAGCGTTAGGCTTAGGACAGCGGAGGCGATTTCTCAGCCTGTTTGTCTGCTTCATTTGAGACGTTGAACACAAATCATTTCGAGAAGTGCTTATAATGGTAAGTGATCAGTGAGATGCTGAAAACTGCGCATGCTGAGTAAATGTTTGCGATCTGCGGGCGATGGCTAGCTGCTATGGCGACCTCGAGCAGACGAAATGATTTGGTTCGACGGCTCACTAACGTGAACGATCGTTTAAGTTCAAGATGACGGAGACACACCACATACCTTTACGGTCGTTCAGATACTTTTACTCTATCTAGCTTCGCAGCTCCTGAAATTCGACCGGCAAATGTTACGTCGACCGTCTTATTTACATCAGTCGTACGCCGGAAACACAGAGCCGCCACGGAGTTACACGTTGCAGCATGTTTCACATGCTTACTAAAATATGCCGCCACCGGTCAAACAAATCATCATCATCGTTTACACGGTCGCGCCAGTTTCATGATTTGCTCAATTATGTCAAATTTCACGTGCGGTTTCAGGGAACGGACCAGCTGCACCGTTCGTGATTTTGGAACCGCTAGTGTCTAAGCGACTTCGAGATGCAACTGGAAGCAGACAGCAACCAGTCTACTTTTGCGGTGCTCCTGTGAATTCCTTTAGAAAACAAGTGTGCATTTTGTTTCTTCTCGGGAAAATAGCGTGGACACCCTTTGTTATTTGGGTCATACCGAATAGTATGCATTTTCATTAAAATTGTAGAAGTGTGATTGTTTTTGTTACAGTATTTTTCTTCCCCAGTGAACGATGTTAAACTTCGCTATATTTAAGGCTCTGTTCCATAGCAATTGTGTAAATCGAATGACACGTGACGATGTTTCAGGTTGCTGTGGTAGCACTCTATAGAGTTATTAGGGACTTTTAGCAGGTCGTTTCCATATGAACGGTTCGCCCTCGAACGCATCAGCGAGGCCACTGCGCATGCGTGCGCGAGTCGTTCGGGGCGTCGAGGAAGCTCTTCTCGTTCGTTTCTCCCATTCCGGCCGCTGGAGTCGTCACCGCAACGCAGCCAGCACCGTTCACGATTCGAGTAAAAAAAGATGGCGGTCGGTTCGGCGACTCACTTCGCCGAGCGTTGAGGCTTAGGACAGCGGGAGGCGATTTCTCAGCCTGTTTGTCTACTTCATTTGAGACGTTGAACCAAATCATTTCGAGAAGTGCTTATAATGGTAAGTGATCGTGAATGCTGAAAACTGCGCATGCTGGTAAATGTTTGCGATCTGCGGGCAGGCTAGCTGCTATGGCGACCTCGAGCAGACGAAATGATTTGGTTCGACGGCACACAACGTGAACGATCGTTTAAGTTCAAGATGACGGAGACACACCACATACCTTTACGGTCGTTCAGATACTTTTTACTCTATCTAGCTTCGCAGCTCCTGAAATTCGACCGGCAAATGTTACGTCGACCGTCTTGTTTACATCAGTCGTACGCCGGAAACACAGAGCCGCCACGGAGTTACACGTTGCAGCATGTTTCACATGCTTACTAAAATATGCCGCCACCGGTCAAACAAATCATCATCATCGTTTACACGGTCGCGCCAGTTTCATGATTTGCTCAATTATGTCAAATTTCACGTGCGGTTTCAGGGAACGGACCAGCTGCACCGTTCGTGATTTTGGAACCGCTAGTGTCTAAGCGACTTCCGAGATGCAACTGGAAGCAGACAGCAACCAGTCTACTTTTGCGGTGCTCCTGTGAATTCCTTTAGAAAACAAGTGTGCATTTTGTTTCTTCTCGGGAAAATAGCGTGGACACCCTTTGTTATTTGGGTCATACCGAATAGTATGCATTTTCATTAAAATTGTAGAAGTGTGATTGTTTTTGTTACAGTATTTTTCTTCCCCAGTGAACGATGTTAAACTTCGCTATATTTAAGGCTCTGTTCCATAGCAATTGTGTAAATCGAGCAACGATTATAAGCAAAATAACGATCAAAAATAATGTAAAAAGTGTTCAAAATTCACAGCATTCCAGTGGCGCTTATATATTGCTAATATGCCCGTCCTGTCACTATATAAAAATGACCCCGTCGTGCCTCTTTACGAGCGGTTAAAAACATTCAAAACGTAAAATATAAAGTACGTGAATTATGAAAGGTGTTTCCTTTTATTATTTTTTATGCCGGGCAGCTTTTATCGGCCCTTACGCTCTGGCATCTCCCTATTTTCGAGCGTGCGGGTGACGTTTTGAAAGCAGAACAAGAATCTTGGCACATATTCATGAGCAGAAAGAATAACGCAGTACTTATTTATGGCAAATCGTACTACATTACGTGGCCTTAACTTCATTTGGATCGTCTACATGCACAGGGAGTTACTTATCCAGTGTTACTGCGTAGTTCTTGCCGGTTCTTAGTTTTCGAGATGTCCTTAGGTCGTCGCCGACACCGTGTTCGCGCTAGCAGTGTCCCACAGTGCACAAAAACACGTATGAAGCTGTTCTTGCACAGTTTTTAATGCCGTAAATTTAAAAGAAAAACGCCTTCACTGACAAATTCTTCACTCTCCGTGACTGAGAACTGTTCCAATCTACCTATTAGGTACGAATTATTGGTGGTATTTTATCTTACAATCACGCGCAGAAAGAAAGTGCACTCACTTTCCATAGAAAGGCATTACCGGAAGCAAATTTTCGACTGGTTGCTGTCTGCTTCAATTTGCCACAGCACACCAGAGCCATTTGAACCTCTAGCGAACATTATAACAACTCTGGTCGAACCTTGGCACGCGGCACGTCTGTCCACAGCCCTTCGTTCTTTGGATCATCGCCCTGGATGGGCCATTGTTATTTTTTGGTGTACCATCACGCGTCGGTTACCCGCCAAGAGAGCAAGGTATCATTCACGCATCCAGCGTGTTTTTTTTAATTTTGCAACGAAAATTAATTGAGCTAGTTAATAAAATTTACTTTCCCACGCCAATAAAAAAATTTTAACAACGTTTGAGAACCGTTAGCTCGCCTGAATGAATGAATGAATGAATTAGGAATGGTGCTGCAGTTCGGGAGGTAGCGTGCACCACCTAGCATGCATACGCTCGACTAGGAGAGTTGGCTTGGCTAAAGGGCGCGACATCCTCAAAGTTTCCATAATGCCCCGGAGCGCTCACTGGTGGCGCTGGCATCTACGGAAAGGTCCATTGAACGGCGAACGTCTCCCGGGCGGATTGGTCGCAAGTGCGCATGCGTGGCGTTGCCACACGGTGAGAAGGAAAGCAGGCTGCAGTGAGGCAGATACGCTCGCCGACGGTCGACGCCTTGGTCACATTCTCGCAGCTCGTATATTGCAAACGTAGTCCGCAAACCACGTGACACCCGATCCCGCATTTGGAGACAATCTAAAATCGAAATGTTGCAATCGTTTTTTTTTTAATGTTTTGTGATAGAATGGAATCTTGTTTTTCGTCATTATTCGTGTGCAGTTGCGTCGACATTTGTAAATATTCGTGGTAACATTCTAGTTTTCACTGGGAGAATAACAAGTTTGTGTTATTATTGAAAGTGCGTTGTTTATGCTTATGTGTTGATTCATACCAGTGCTATTTTATTGCATTTACCGCGTTTATACTAGAGTCTTAACTGTATCAAGGTAGTAGCTTTATTGTATACAAAATAAGTTATATTTTGTTCTAAGGCAGCTCGAGCCCATAAGAAGAAGTAAATTAGTTGACTGTAAATGGTAAGTTTAGTACCCCTGCCATACGGAAAAGTTAATATATGTTCATTAAGTGATATGGGATTTAATCAGCTCGTGGTCTTGAGTGATTATATGAGCGTCGCAAGCTGATCTGTCGACCCCATAATATCGTTCGATCGAAATTACGTTAATTTTGCCATGTGGCCGGGGTATGATGCAAGAATTCAGTGTCTGCACGCGATAACATCGCTTACATCATCGTAAGTGACACTTTTCTAGCCGTGTCCGCGTTGACTACGTCTACCTGATTTTTAACAGTGATCTGTTTTGCTGTGTCCAATCACTGCGTGTCTCGAAATTTTGTCGAAGCATTTCTGTGTAAAATGTGCATTCCTACAGCAATAATTGCGTGACTCAATGTTTTCTCTTATACGCCTACTTCGTGCCATTTCATACCGATTATTTAGCGGTGTCATATTTTGCGCGTGTGATAAAATGTTTTCTAGACCCGTTGCTTTCTGCAGCTTTCATTTTAGCTAGTAAAACACGCGTATGTGACTAAAAGCGCGTTACGACGGTCGATCCACGCGCGGTGCCTTCGCTTCGACGCGCACCCCGATGGCCTTCTAGGAAGTGTTGCCCCCCCCCCCTTCACACACACTCGTTGCTTTGAAGAGCTGGATCCGGCAGGTTGTCCGAATGCACCGACACATCGTGAAAGATGTCTTCACCAGAAGCCTTTGCGGCCCGTTCTTCAACAGGGAAGATGTCATGAACATTCGAGAAACCATCTCGATCAAGAAAACAAGGGAAAACCTTTCTTGTCTTAGATGTTCTCGGTGTCTGCTGACCCTTGACATCAGCGTTTCAGTCCGGGTTCATTGTGTAGTAAATATTTCGCTACCGCTTTCTTGTAGCTTTCAAATGCTTGAGTGTTGGCTTCTTGTATACGACATTACATTCGTGGCACGTTTGAGACCGATTTTCGTGATCTACTTGCCTTTCTGCGGCAACGCGGCTCTGCCGAGCCGAAATAAGTGACCGAAACCGAAACCGAAACGAAATAACCATTCGTATAGCTAGCGTACGTGCACGACGTAAACGGCCTGCCGACTGATCACGGAGAAGTGACCACCTCTGTTGTATCCATCAAGCACGCCAAACGTACGCATAGAAAAAAATTGTTGCGACACTGGCACTCACTCTTCAGTTCTTGCTCGGAGTGAAGTTTTTCTTCTGAGTGCGGCTGTCTATTCTTGCCGAAAGCTGCATGGGACGGAAACTTGTGGAAGCCGTAGATGTCGCAACCGCACTCGCTTCTTAGGCAATTGCGTGACGGGCAGTGGGTGTCCAAAAGAACCCTGCGTTTCCTCTGGTTGTTCGTACAACCAACAACGGCACAGTGCCGTCCGGACGAATTTCTCTGATACATTACACGGCGGTAAACAAGACCGACGCCGGCAACGTGCTAGTACTGCTAGTACTGGGAAAGGTCCCGGTCTATCACCCCCCCCCCCGCACACACACACGCTGCGAGCGTCTAGGTTCGAAACTATTAATTGCCAGTTCTAAAGGATGGTACTTACTTCAAGTGGGAGCTGGAATTCTACGAGGTACCAGGAGACACTTACTATCGGGCAACGAAGCAGGGTGTTTGTGGGGGCGGAGTCTAGGAACGCTACTGATTAATATTGTGACAGGCGATCAGTTATGATCACAGACGAAACTTCGATTCGTTTGTTCAGAAGTTCGCGGTGATATTTTATTAGCCCTCGTAACAGCACACCAAAGATCATAGGCAGTGAAATTCACATCACGCAGGCTCGTGCGTCGTAGTCAAATGAGCGCAGTCGACGACGAGGTGTAATGAGCTACCAAGCTTCACAAGGAAAATGAGCGTGAGAAAGAGTTTTGAGGCAGTCCAAAACACCGATCCAGCAGACGCACGTACGTACGTTTACTCCGGACTCCATGAGCCCGACGGCTCAAGATCAAAGCGATCAAAGAGCACCGCCGCCATCGCCACCCGGTTTTCTCTGCACTTTGCGCGACAACGGCACTGCAACGGAGGACACTCGCCTCGGCGTTAACAATCCGCGAAATACAGTAGATTAATTTCCCACTTTTGAAGCCATTCCAAATGATAAATGAAAATACCTCGGCGTTGTATTAGAACAGCTGACAACACAATTAACGGTGCCGAGCGCCTGCTCGTCATCGTCGTTGCTCGTGAAGGCCTGCTTATTTGTAGTTGAGACGATGAATCCACATCTTTCGTGCCATTCGTGGTGCTTGCAATAACTTCGAAGGGCAGGGGAATCTTCTCATGAGGACGTTGAAGACACGCAACACCGGAGCCACCAAAGCAATCGTACAAACCGTCGCCATGTTTGCTTTTTCTTCGTCACTCGCGGCGCGGTCAGCTCGTCGCGAATGTTTTCTGGCTCGTCTAGATGGAAACCAACAGCAGCAAAGTGGCGTATAGACAAACGGCTCTCACATTACGGGCACTATACTCACATACCGCGGTAAACAGGATCGATGCCGGAGAAACGGCAGTCGGCACACCAGCAAAGCCCACGGCGGGAAGCACCTGTGCAGGCCGACGCAGCCCCCCCCCTCCCCGTGGGCTCTGGGTTCGAGATTATTGTTCGGCTTTGCTCCTTGCGGTCGAGGCTAAAAAGAGCACTTCCGGACAAAGCAGAGTTCTGTACCCGTGACAATTCGGATGACCCGCTTTACTCTTTCCGAACTCCGTAGCGGCTTTGCTCCGTTTCCGCACGACTTAATTGGCGACCGCGTAAACAGCACACCGTGTAAGATCCTAGAAGGTGTCATATTATACTCGCACCTCGTCTACTTTATAGGGTCGAATTCATTCTCCAATACTGATCAGCATGAGTTGGGGAAATCGCTTTATTGCGAGACTCAGCTCGTCACATTTCACTCGGGGACCTTCACTTCATTCTTGACCGCAGCTTCCAGGTAAAGTGCACATTCCCCGACTTTTCCAAAACATTCAGCAAGGTCCATCCCCTGCCTGCTGCTGCTTCAGAAACCAGATTAACTTAATTTAGACACTGATATCGTCACATGGTTGAGTTTTGCAATCCTGAGTGAAGATGGCGCTTCAGAAAAGATTGCGACGGTGAAGCGGTGTGACTCATAGTAGCGCCGAGGAGGGACGGTATACGTCTCGAGTCTGTGCGACGTGTTCGCGGGACCAACTTTCCTATTGGCAGTTGCCATCTTGAATGACGTAAGCTTTGTAGCGTGAGCTACACTGGCTGAGGTTGAGCAGTTTCGCGTTGCTCGCATAATGAGCCGTGCTCCGTGCTGCGCAAGCGCGAGGAGCAGCGACGTTACACGGCGCACAGCTGGCGCGCCGGAGACGCCGCCGCCGCGCGTCCGCCGCCACCGCGGGCGCCTCGCCGGTCTGCACATTCCAGAGGAGTGACGTCATAGCCACGGCAGACGCAGTGGCGCCGCCGCGTGCCCAGCTGTCCGCCTCCGTTGCACAGTAGCCAAGTCTGATGCTGCACCGAAGCCGCTTGATAGCGCCTCTCATTTTGTGCGCATAAGCTCACGCTACGTATATCCTGGCATAGCCGAGCTAAGCCACCGCAATTTTTTTGGTATGCGGAAACAAATTTTGCTCTCACTCATACGCCCCTGCACTCTAAGAAAAAAGATGGTCTCAAAGGACTAACGGCAGCATTTGGTCCTCTGAACTCCCATTTGCTCCCCGAAGAGACCATCTGGTTCGAGCTACGTACCGTGCGCAAACGCTGAGGACTAACTGCACTCGACCGGGACTAACAGAGGGGCGCGGGGAGCAAAAGCAGCGAGAGGCGCGCGGGAGCAACAGTGCGGGAGCAAAAGACGCGCGGACAAGATGGCGGCGTCTGCTGCATCGCCGATGGCCAGCGTTAGCGACGGACTTACTGTTTCGGAGCGCAGGGGAGGTATCCACAGACAATCGTAGCATCAAAAATTGCAGGAGGGGCCATGTTTAAGGGTCGGAGCTCACTTTATAACGATCGTAGCCTCTGTTCCAGCACGTCGTGGAAGCCAGCGCTGACTCGAGCGCCGCCATTGTTGATGCACTGGCCATGCGGCTTTTGACCGTTGTCCTGGCGTCCTTCCCTTTGCATGCTTCGAAACGTGCTTTGAAAGCGTTTATATTTTGTTTTTGGTTTAACTGGGATGAAAACAGCCGCGTAGAACGTTTTAAAAACGTTTCCAAAGACAAAAAAAGGTTAATTCTGTCTTCGTTTCTTTTGTATTCTATAGAACCTGTGTTGTTGTTGTTGTTTTTTTCGCAAGAGACGATGCGGTTGCCACGGAGACGCGCATGCGCAAAGTGGGGCAGTCTATGTGGGGAAGCGAGAACATGGCTGCTGGGAGCCTATTGGAACGCTGTTTTATAGACTGTCACAAATAATTACTGTGTGTAAAGTTACTTCTTAGTAAGAGATACACTCCTTGGAAAGTTTAGCAACAATATTGGAGAACAATATTGGTGCGAAAGCAGCACCATATTTGTAACATCGCTCACGGTTGAGAGGGTCACTGACAAAACGACTCCTTTCATTTGATCAGTATAAAAGGCGCATGGGTAGCTTTTGGGGTTGGCGATTGAATTAGCGTGTGACAATACAGAATTATTGAATTAGTGTGTCATTGTGTGTGGGTTATGCGTGTGTCATCTGTGTTCTAATTCCATGTCTATGCTAAAATTTATAATACGTGTGCAAGAATACGTGTGCAAATGTGATATAAGCGTTGTGCATATGTGCGTTGTGATGAGTGTGGAAAAGATCTAAAACAGCGATAACATATTTTTTTACCAATTTTGAATTTGACGTTGACTAGCGCCACCTAGGTGTGTAAGGGCGCAATTTAGTAATAAATGAGGTAAGGGCGCAACATTTAGTCCCAGTGGCCTAAATGCAAGGGTGCAAAAGTTAGTCCTGGGGGTTCAACTTTGAGGGACTAACGGTTGGGGAGCAAAGGTTGCTCCCGTTACAGTTGCTCCCCTAGGGGAGCGATGAGTTGTGTCAGCTTTGCTACCCTTGAGGAGCAAGTCACATCACTTTTTCATAGAGTGTGAAAGGTGTTCACGTTTTAACCTTAACTCTCGCTCATTTTCCTTTTCCTTCTTTTATAATTTACTTGTTACAGGTTATGATGTTTTCTTTTCCTCCCGCACACAGGATATGTGAACTAAGCCGTTAAAAACCAAATTAAACGAAAAGAAAAAGTTTGTACGGCGAGCAAGCTTGTTTGCATCTTGCACGGAGGACGCGGTTATGTCGAAGTGCTGAGGCTCTGATGGGAAGGGAAAGTAGGTAGGCACAAAAGCTACAACTTCCGTGTGTTTCTACTTACTGCATCCCTCCAATCAGAGCGAGCAAAATCGTCCTCTGCTCCTCGCGCAGAGAAAGTGGCGTCAGGGTCAAGCGTTCGCACGCGGGCATCGACTGCTAGTTCTAGCAATGGGGTTGTCTCACCTTTCTGCGGCTTTCGGAAATCCACCGTATTATTTACGGTCAACCTTCCATCTACAATCCTCAGGAGACAAAAAAAAAAAACACTTCGAAGCTATTTTTCGTGCGATGCTCAAGGCGACCGAAGATCACGCGGAGGGATGTGTTAGCATGCTCCTGGTCCATCACTATCCACACCAAAGAAAAACAATATGTGCTGTGGTGCCGCACCCAGATAACTGGTAGGTGTATTGGCGGATAGTGTTAGATTTAATAATTTTCTCGTGTGAATAATCCTTGAAACCTATGGTTATTTTGTGTATGAGTGAACAGCAGCTGAAGGAGCCGATTACATATATGAAGAAGTATACTAAAGCAAAGTTGTTAGCTGTTTTTAATCTGTCCCGTCCTTTCTTCGTTGTTGATATACGGCGGTATCTTTCAAAAAGTTGCTGTATCATTTTTGCAGAAACAAATTTTCACATGTTTCAAACAGTTCAGGAAAAAAATATTTTTGTCTTTTTTAGAGTTTTGTTTTTAAAAATTTCGGAAATTTTGCATTCCTATTCGTGGGACCCACCATGATTTCTGAGAAGCCTTCACGTACCCTTCAAGAATATATAAGAGGCCTGAAAAGTTTGCTAGTTTCCTGAGAGGTCTTGATGTACAGACCTTCAAGAAAATCTGAGGGTCAGGGATGTTTGTCAGTTTCTAAGAGGCCTCTCACGATTTTTCCCCGGAGAGCACGTGCCCCATCAAAATACTCCTAACGGGTTAGGAAGGGGAGGCGACAGATCACGTGACCTTTAAGGATATATGCGTCAGGGGAAACCGCTTGGCCATTTCGCATCCGGCGGTCGCAACAAACGGTCTCTATTGGCCTCCCGTCTCACGCGTGGCATTTATCTCCTAGAGCAACTCTTACAGCCCAACGTGCTGATACAGGAGGTCTATCAGCGCCGTTTCCTATGGTTATTGGTCCTCCCGGCTTTAGAAGCTCGTCCAGGGAGCGAAACATACGCTGGGGACGCCACCAGGACGGCACCCGGGACGACACCGTGCTCAAGATTCACATAAAGGCCGACCTCACAAAATCATTTTCCCGCGGGGCAGGAAAATCTTCCTCGCCACCCCTACATTCCTCCTCACTGGCATCTTGACGGCTGGGGAATTCCTTTCGTTGCTGCATCTAGGGCTGGATAAGCCGGGAGCTCATCCCGACTTATCCAGTCCTAAAGGTGCAGGAACAAAAGAAGTCTCCCTGCCGTCAAGATATCACTGGGAGAAAAGGAAATGAGAAGGGTGGCGAGAATTTTCCTACCTTGCGGAAAACCTTTTTGTAGATCCGGCTTTAACGGCGGCGGGGGTTGGTTTCGTGTTCGTGGTTTTCGCTAAACATGTCGCCGACACTGTAAGTGGTGCACCCGCTCGGGTTTGAGTTCCACAAGCATACATATCAGAATCTACGTCAGCCACAGTGTTGAGATAATTTGTGTGAAAAAGCTCGCTTGCCCCTCTTTGGTGCGACCGCTTGCCCCACAATTGAGTACACGATATTAAGCTATTTCTCAATTTCAACGTGCCTGTAAAGCTCCATGTGTGAGATCAACCTCCAATGACGAGTTTAGAAACTGAATTTCGGTCTATGGCTCTAAGCCATTTGGGCGTCGAAAGGATTGAAAATCTGAGGGTCTGAAAGGCTGAAGGGTCTGGAGGGCTAAACAATCTTAAGCACTAAGAGGTTTGAAGAACTGGAGACGGCCCCATAACACACCAGGGCCGAGGGGTTATTTTTATATGGGCTTTAGCCGGAAGACTTACACAGAGGGTTCCAGGCATTCCACGATGATCTCAATGCAGCTTGAGTGCAAATTCAAGCTGCAAGCCCAGAAAGGTACGACAGATTCCTCCAACTTTACCGGCGCTTGGACATGGATGAGCGTTGCGCCGCCGAGCTTTCGTGTGAGGACGGTCGTACATGTACAAGATGCGGCAGTATGAGCTGGCCCAGCGGTGTTCAGGTGAATGCGACACAAAAGCAGTCTGGTATTTTCAGTACCTTGCTGTTGAGAGAGCTAGGTTATGTGGACTGCCCCATTTCCTACTGCTCCAATGTGGCAGTCGGTTTCACACTTAGCACGCCGGACGCACCCCACGGGGAGTCTTGTCCATTTCGGCTAGCACCAAGTGGGACCAGTCTCACTGCCGCTGGCTGTACGTCAAAGTCTCCTTCAACCAGTCCTGCTGCGATTCCAAACATACCCAAGCTACACCAAAGTGAGGACCTGCATCTCGAGGCAAGGTCACCTCACGATTTATGAACATGCACACAGCAAAGATGTCAAGATATACCCGTATTTCGTGCGCCTGGCCCATCAAACCTCACCTGAACTTCCATGAGATCCGAGGGGCTCGGTTCTCGATGACGGCAGTGCTATCCACAGTGACAGAACCTCGAAACATTTGGTATCATCTTAACCAGAGGTACTAAATAAGCTGCACTACGGCACTTCGATTTTCTTCTGAGCGCCATCGCCTCAGAAAGCTCGACCGAAAATTGCTGTCGCGGACTGTCCAACGGTTACTGGAGGTCGCAAGACCATTTCCCGCGATCAGATGGCAACAAAAGTTTAGAAGCACCAAGATATATTGATGCACCATTAGTAAGCGTGGTCTACTAATGGTGTATTCGCACGGCGAACCTTCTCCCCGAGATAATTAAGCATCCTCGCAGTTTTGAAGTCACACGCCACGGATGTTCGCAAATCCCCCGAGCTCGCGGGGAGCCGCGCTCCACAGCATTCAGGTCTGGGGTGCCTTTCTTTTCCTCTGCCTATTGTTCGATGAGCCCCCGAATGTCACCAACACGTCCACGAAAACAAAGATTCTGCCGACTCCACTAGATGCGATTCCGTCGTGCGAATGCTCGCTTGGGTTTTCTGCACAACCTCCTCCTCCTCCTCGCAGCTCTATGACTTACTACCGGGTTTCCTCCGGAGATAAAGATCTACCGTGCGAATACACCATTAGTGTATATAAACTACCAACATAGCCACCTTCAAAGTGTCTTCTCGGTTAATTTTCTAGGCCATGGGACCCTCTGCTCCCATGGCCCAGGGACCCTGGGCTCAATCCCCAACCCCTGCCCGTTTCGATCTGGATGAGCATTGTACCATGGCGTGCGGTCATCCCTTTTGCGTAATGCAGAATAAAGACCCCAGGCTGTAGCGGTTGTACCGCACTGGCTAAATTGCTCATCCGAAGCTGAGAGACAAGTCGCCCATTGAGGCAGACCTATAGTCCAGGCTGTATAAACGTACACACAAACCCCAACTCACGAGCTAGATGATGCAGCCGCTGAAAGGAGGAGATATCAAATTTAACGTGGAGTCGGTAACTCTTTACTTGGGTGTAGAATAATATCCCGCACGAGGACCTGAAAAGAACGAGCGCAGCGCAGAAAGAATGAACAACACACGAGGGGAGTCTTTTCATTGTCCAGACATTTAATGCCTCACGAAAGAGTGGGTGGAGGAGGAAATCGGGGAATGGGGCGGGAATAAAGTGGTTGGTGATGCAATACATGGGGATGGGCTCTTCCCACATATACTGAAGTTTATAATACATGCTGTTCCTTCCGAGTGTGTATATATAGCGATTTATTTATAGTATTTATATAATAGACGAAAAAAAATTGAAGTCCGTACTCGGTAGTCTCATGTCGATTTTTTTTTCACTCGCTTTTTTTCATTCCCTTCGAGAAACGACTTGTGCTTGGTAGCGGCTTTTTTGTTTGTTTTTTGTTTTACTTGAATGATCTTCAAAGCAAAACTCGACACACACATGCGTACATACATACGCTCACGCACGCGTACATACACACACACATACAAGGGTCTCTTATCTACCTGGCTCCGTTTTTTTTTGTTGTTGGTATTTTTTTTTTCAGCTTGGAACTTGCTGTTGCTTGCCCGAGCAAACGTGTCAAACCACACTTGTCAAACTCCGAAATACTGGAACGCTTTGCTATCTCTCGCTCACGCTGGCTTTAGCCCCGAACACCCGGAATCCTCATTAAAATATAATAATCAGAAGAAAACCTTAGGAACTGAGGCGCCCAGTCTCTGCAGCTTGTTCAAACACATTTTTTTTGTGCCCATTCGTGTGGCAACAAAAACCCGTTTCTTTTTTCTTTATTATTTTTGTAGAAAGACGACTCAAACCTCGCGTCAGTTACTACCGCCGTAGGAAATCATTATCTTTTCCAGATTTCTTCATCTCGCGTTTCCTTCACCATAAGCCCGTTGATAACCTTCTCTTCCTTATAGACCCACCCAGGCGTGACGTCACGCGGCTGCAGCGCGCTGCTGTCGGGCACGATGGATGGCGCACACGCGCTTTACATGAAACTGGTTCCTGCGCTTGCGCACTGGCCACATCTGGCGTGGACGAACGCGGGCTTCTTTCTAAACAGCTAGGTGGTCTATAGTCCCGAATATCAGCTGAAACAAAATAATAAAGACAAAAAAAGAAGCTATTTTATTATTTTGGTCGTTAGGCCATTGCGACGGCGACAGGGATTGCTCATCCTGAGATTTGAAGGCAAAGAAGGTACCATCTGAAGTCGTCGTACGTTCACTCTATCTCCTCTTTTATCATACCCTTTCTGTCTCTCTCTCACACTCGCTCGCCAGCTTTCTTTCTAAAAGCAGAAAAAAAAGCCCCCCCCCCTTACACACTTTCAGGAGCCCGCGTCGGGGAGGTCAGAAAGGCCAAGCATCAATATCGCTGAAAGGCTTCTTCTTTGTCGTCGTCATCGCACATATACGGCAGCAACGAAAATAATTCTTTTACGAAACAATTCAGAAGGCATCTACACATTCTAAGGCGACTCGCTCTTCTTTTAAAAGGCGGAACAGACGCCTTATCTCTCTCCGTTCTCTTTTTTTGTGTGTGTGCTCATTTTATTGGTTATTGTACGACTCAAAAACCCTCATCACACCTACAGCGGCTCTTTCCTTTTTTTTCTTTGTTCCCTCCTCCACGTAGGTTCTTTCGCGCAGCAAATCTTTTCCTTGTCTACCGAACACTCGTCAACGCAGCTTGAAAGACGTAGATGAAGTAAAAAAAAAAAAACACGAGACAACCAAGCAAAAAAAAAAAAAGTCAGAGGTACGATGATGTATAAGAGGTCCAAACCGCTACCAACATACTCAGAACTAAAAGATACTAAAAAAAAAAGAAAAAAAAGGAGGGGCTAGAAGGGGGAATCATCCTAGCTTGTCCTAATGACACATCATCATCTTCAACAGTCCGATGACTTCTCATTCTTCTTCGTTTTCTCTCATCATCATGACCACCACCATCATCATAATCTCTCTCTCTCTCTCTCTCCGATGAACTTTCACCGTCGGCACGCTTTCCAAAATGCACACCCCCCGTATTTTCTTCTTCTGCTTCTTCACCAGATGTGGTGGCGTTTGAAGGGAAATAGTTATGCGAGGGGACTGACTAAGATGAACCTTATGTCACGGTTTTTGTTTGATTTTTTTGTTTTGTTTTGCAGTTTTGTCTTTAGCCCCGCCAACTGCGGTCGACACCCCACCGCTTGCCGTGAAAACAAACAAACAAGAAACAGAAATAAACAGCAAGCCACACCTCTACACACTTGTGTGCCTCGTCCGCTCAATCTCGGTACTTCAAATCTCTCTCTCTCGCTCTTTGTAGGGTATAAATCTCTTCTCAGACAATTCGGTCCTCGTCTTGTAACACTGTCGACGTCAGCGCCATCCTACAAAGCGGCAACATCGGTTCCGACGTGACAGCGTCACGACTCCAAAAGGCTTTTTTTTTCTTCTTCTGTGCCCTCGAAAAGGCAGCATACAAAAACAAGGACTAAGAAGATAGCAACACATAATGAATGGGAAATTAAGAGATCAAAGTTGAAAAAAAACAAGATGCAATAGCGACACAAAAACAGCGCAAGACGCAACAATCTCACCATTATGTAAAAAGCACGTAAAACACAACGTGAAAAAAAAAAGACAGCGAAACAATAAAGTCAAACACAAACACGAGTTCGCACTTTGTTGAAGTCCTTGGTAAAAAATTGTCCTAAGCTTTAGTAGTATTAGTAGTAGTAGTGGTAGTAGTAGTAGGTGTTGTTGTTGCTTGCTTGTAGCGCGTCTTGTGTTTTTTGTTGCGTCCCGACCATGCTGTTCAGAGTCGCACCGACACTTTTCCTCGCTTTCCTGGATAACGCAGGAGGGGGCGACGCCGAAGTTTCCTTGCCCTCCTGTCACTCTTTCCTTGCCCCGCCGATTTTCTGGGCGTCGTTCTTCTCATCCAACTTGGACACGTGACTCCGACGTGACGTCGCCACACACACACACACACACGGTCGGTCTCCTACGCCAGACGCCAGGCTCCCTTGCGGCCGCTGCGGTTGCTGTTTCTCTGCCGGCCCGCACCTTGAGCGAGTCGGAGGGGGCGCATCGAGTTTCACAAAAGCTTCACCCTGATCTGCAACGACACAAGGGAGAGAAAAAGGGGAACCGGGATTAAGTCTCTGCTGTCCGTTACTACGACACCAGTAACAAAAGCTGACATAGTGGCCTAGTACTGTTCGTCAACACCATTCAGATTACGGTTTGTCAGTACTGCTCACACAGTATAATGTTAAACTGTACCGCTTACACCGCACCGTTCCCACGGCATCGTTTTGTCAGTACAGTTCATACCACGCACCGTTCACGCACTGCTGTTCACACAGCAGGGAGGAGTTTTAGCAGATCGTTCCGATACTTCCGATCACGATACGCGATAACGATACGACGCATGCACCAAGGCGTCCGCCGAGTATAGAATACCGTTATCCGAACGATTCACTAGAGGTTCATAGTAACCGTTTTGTCAGCACCGTTCACACAGTACCGTCTGTTCGCGCAATGGAGTTTTAGTAATCGTTCCGATACTTCCGATCACGGTACGCGATAACGATACGACGCATGCCCCAAGGTGTCTGCCAAGTACAGAATACCGGTTATCGGAACGATCCACCAAAGCTCCATAGTAACGGTTTTGTCAGCACCGTTCACACAGTACCGTTTGTGCACGCAATAGGGAGTTTTAGTAGCTCGTTCCTCTGACTCCGATAACGATGCCCGATACTCCGCCGCCGCCTCTGCCCATGCGCCGCATCGTTATCGGGGGTATCAGAACGATTTGCTAAAACTCTCTAGTGCTGTTCAGACAATACCACGTGTCAGTACCGTACACACAGTAACGTCCACAGAGTATTGTTCACACAATACAGTTGACACAACTACCTTTGCTTACGTAGCGTTATGTTAAACCTAGTGTAGCAAACCACGTTCCAGGGTGACGACTGCGTCGCGCTTACTTGTAACCGCTTAGAACGAGGAAACCCACTGGCGCCATCCACCAGGTAGCTTAGGAAAACTTTCCATTTCCGCATAACTATGGTCGGTGACAGAATAGAAAGATGTACCGCCTCTACTGCGTGCTGGAGCAACCGCTATTAAACGATTCTTAAAGGTGTGACCGACCTTTTCTTTATATATATATATATATATATATATATATATACATATATATATATTATATATATATATAGTTGCGTGCGCGACTGCAGAGTGCGTGCTGATAGGGAGCTTCCAATTATTTTTGCAACGTGCATTCCACACAATCAAGAGTGGCCATCTTAGCAGCTTATTGATGTTAGCTAGCCCTGAGCATGCGCTCTAGACAGGGCCCTCAAATATGGCGTCCAGTAAATTCACACACGAGTCGCCTTCACGAGGCGTTGACGTCAAGCGCTCACGCCGGCCAATCGAAATGTTCGGAACGTGCCACAATAGGCACGCCTCTTCTTCCGAAGAAACTTTTCGACCAAGGATAATGCCCGTCCACAAATTGTCCCACGGTTCGCGGCGTGCGAGCCATTAAAATAGTCCCTATACACTAAAGTAAAACAAAACAATGTCGTGCGCGCTTAGACAAACACGCTCCACGCGATGGGCCCAGTGACGCTGCCAAAATTAATGGCCGGTCGCCACGGCTGACAAAACCGACAGCTGGTTCAATCTTCCTCATTACCCCCCCCCCCTCCCCTCCTCTCTACATCACCGCAACTATACTCCGCTTCATCTTACGTTGGACTGCGGCGGACGTCCTAAGCCGTCTCCGAGCCAATCCAGCGCGGTCAAAACGTATCACGTAACTCCCTAAGGTCACGTGACACTCATACGGCGCAGGATTGGCTCCTGGCGTCCGGTGCGGTCCACCGCAACGTATAACGGAGTACAGGCCTAAAGTGACGTCGGCACTCGTCACTCCATCATAGCCCCACCCTTTCACCGCTTTTTTTTAATTATCTGCTAGTTCTGTCAGAACTTTCATCAGTGCGCTAAAAGAAGCCTTCGTATAAATAGATCGCTCGTAATGGAATTTTGGGCGCAGCCGTGGTTACCCGCCCCGTAGACCTAGAGCTACCAGGTAACGGCCAACCCTGGCCTACACTTGCGGCTGGAGTCACCGGATCCTGGGGAAAGTAGAGCCATTGCCTTCCCCGCCTGTTAGCCGGACATAATAACCTACGCTAACACACACAGACGACCGAAACGTCGCGATGGGATGGGCCGATGATCGGACTCTGTGGCCACGGCAATCGCCATTTCGGTACCGTCGAAGCTCCGAAAAGGTCGTTCTGAACCAGTCGCACCAATATCGCCATAGGCAGCGTCGTCGTTCTGAAAGCGCTCCTCGCCGATATAAGAGGGCGCCACCGCAACTTCTTGACGCTAATAAGGGTGAGCATAGCCGTCTTGAGTGACTCGGGATATGGAATAACTCGGAGAATGACGACAGACGTCGAGCTGTCGCTGGAACCAACTCCGACGTCGGTTACATCTACAGGTCAGGGGCAAGCCTTCTAAAAACACCCGCTGGGACGCTGACGGTAAAGTGCGCATAATGAGGTCGTTTGCCACGAATACTCAAAAAATGGACAGCTCCCAGACTGGGAGAGGAGCGATAAGTGGCTGCCTATCCACACGTGATAAAAAAAAAATATGTATAGAAAGAACAAACGCACGCCAGGGAGAATCTTAGCGACGAAACAAGGCGCCAAACTGGATCTTCACGACTAGCCTTTCTTCCCGCGCGCAACAATCTCATAACAACGAGCGCAGGCGCCACTCGTCTCATAACAACGGGAGACCGGCACGGTGGCGATCGTAGTGAAGCAAAAATCGTGCACAAGACCCCCCCCCCCCCCTCCCCTCCCCGTCATCGTACAAGGCCAGCTTGCCCTTTTCTTCTCCATCTTGCTTTTTCAATAAACAACGAGCGAAATGCGCGCAAGTAAATAGAGAAACAAGGCTCGCCATTTTGCGAGGTCGTGCTCTGCTCGGAAGCTCCCCATCGTGCAGGAGAGAAGGCGACCAGAAAAAGTTAAACCCCCTCCTCTCTTTCTTCGTGATTGACGGGCGACGGACCAGTGCGGGCACTTCGCGCTACCCGCTTCTTTGGACATCAAACCGGCCTAAAAAAAACCACCAACAAAAAAGCACCCTAAAAAAAAGGAAAAGAAAAAAAAAGAACGAGAAATGATAATACCTTACTCATAACGACAATAATAACCATAATAAAAGGTGCAAGTTTCGACCCCAGCAAGACCGGTGTGGAAAAAAAAAACCGCTCCCAGTGGTGTTAAAAGAAGAAAAAAAATGCAACAACCGGTCGTCAGCACAAACGACAAATGCCTAAAGCCCCAAGACCGCAAATACTGCTTAAACATAAAATTATGGAAAATAAAGACTAACAACGAAAACAACCGTAGCTGTTTCCTTCCTTTAGACGTGTTCGTTTGGAAAGGGGAAGGCACTTTGCTCTGTGCACTCTAGTACTTTTTGTCTTCAAGTTTTGTGCCTTTTTCGTTTATCGTTCCCTTCTTCGTGTGTTTGCTCTGTTCTGTTCCCCAGCTCAGCCTCTCTCTCTGTCCGTGTGAAGGACGTCGTAGAACACTCTCGACGAGAAAACGCGAGACATTGGGACGACACGGGACACTCCAACGGAGTTTGGACACTTTCGTCTTCAAGCTACCACCAACGGTCGCGGGGACAAAGCCAACCGTCTTTGGATTTGTTTCCGGACTTGTCTCTGGACATGTCTCCGAATTCGTCTTCTTACACAGACCCCTGGGTGAAGGGTTGGGGAGGGGGAGTGTTTGATTGGCTTCCCAAATTGGACTAGGGATGTGTCGTCCGACTGACGTTTGGATTGATCTTTGATTAGCCCTTCGGATTGGCCTCGGACCGCCTGTCTCGAGTGCACTTTCCATTCGTTTTGTTGGAACGAAGAACTAGCTCGACATTTGTCTTTGAATAAGGCGTTTTTTAAGGTTCGATTTCGAATCGATTGGTGAACTTGTCTTTGGATGGAGCTTTCTATTACTGTGTCTTTCTCCATACAGTAGTCGTAGCTACACGGCTTATTAGATTCATTTTATGCGTTCCTTGAACTGAAATTTAGATCGGTACGCGGACTTGTTTTTCTAATGTAGACGGCGTCCCCAGTCAGTTTAAGAATGTTATGTGTTTTAAAGTGATCACGTGAGACGGTACCCGACCACTTCATAGTTCCGATTAAACGCCACAACACAATTATGTTCAGCGGTACACAGCAGCACTGAGTGGGGGCATTCCGCGAAATATTAGTCGCAGTATTACCCACGAAATAGTTCTCGCGTGATCTAATTTACTCAATTTCGGATCACTTCCCGCAATATGGAAGACATATAAAATGATTACAAACATTTACACAATATATAAACAAGCATATGTTTGCTTTAAGATGTTTAAAGGCTTTTGAAAACCATAGACGCAACAAATATTGCCTTCCTCCTCCTCCAGTATGCATCAGCTCGTCTTCCACCTTCCATTTCTGTCCACATCGTTGACTTAAAACTGAACCCATCTCGCGACTCCGGGTATAAGTTGTATACCTTTACGAATCGACTTGGGTCACTTGTGTACACAGCGCTATAACTCCCTTTACGCCTTAAGTTGACAGTGCGGTAAAAACTACCTGTTGGTTTTTTTATTTGTTTTTATTTTGCTAATTTTAAAGTTTATGTGCTGAATGAGGCGAATTGTGTGAGCATTTAAAATCCCTAAACTGTTATTTTATCAAAACGTTCAGGCTCAAAAGCGAAAAAAAGCGTTGTTTTTCTTTGAACAATGAAATATCGTAAGAACTACTTTGCGCAGCGTATTAACTATGAACAAATCCATTTTTTTCTTCTTTTGTTTAGATGAAGGCATTTATGGTAATCGACAGGATAAGAACGAAGAGCGTTTCTTTCAAATGCTCGGCCTCCACAACTGGCCTTCCGTCGTGCTTCTAGCTACGCTTGCAAAACTCGACACTTACAAAACGCTGTAAAAAAAATTTTTTTTTCGTCGTTACCTTGTTAGTGAGTGACTAAAGCGCCCTTTCAGGAACGTGTGCATGTTTCATCCCTCGGCACCTTAGCTGCCCCTCCTACGTATATGGACACTTTTTCCCTAAGTACTGCATTCTCCACTCCCAACGCTGCTGCCTGTGTCGTTAGGAGACGGCGAGATCGTCCCAACGTCGGCGAATGAACACACATACAAAACCAGTTCATGTAATATTACGGAGACGTCTAGCAGTTTTCAGAAACGCATGCATGTTTGAGTACTCAATAGTACGTCAGGTGCCCTTGGTACGTATATGGACACTTCTCTTCTAGAGCACTGCATTCTTCATCCCCAAAGTTCAGACCCGACTCACCGGGGAAAGCAAAACCACCATCACAGAATCGCGACGGGCACATTCACATACAGTCTAAGCTCATTATAACAGACCTGGTCACAACAGACATTTTGATATAACATACCGATTTCTGAAGTTCAATTGGTTTTCCCACTATGGCACCAGTGACTGAACTTCATATCTGCATACAACATACTCCTTTTACAACAGACCAAAATCTTGGTCAAAACCAAGGTCTGTTATAACGAGCTTAGACTGCAGCACGGCGGTTCCTTTAACCGGAGACCGCTGTAACTGACGCTGCTGACCAGTGTGGTTAGGAGACGGCAATATCGTTCCAATGTGGGCGGCCCACGCGCAAACGTCTGTCGCATCAAAATATTTTATGAGATCCATCCGTTCGGAGCAGCAGAAGCGCGCCGGCGGCCGAATGGGCTTTCCCGGATGTTTGTTCCGCACGCAGGGGATGCCCCTTCGGTTCCGTTACCGTCCATTTCCGCGCCGGCGGCAGTTATAGTATTGCCGGCGGGATAGAAAGATAAACGAAAAACGGACTGGGGAGGCGGAGGGGGACATGCTTCACAGCGCATCTAATGATACCTTCAAGCGAGAAGGGTTGTGCGCGTGCGCAAGCTCGCCGCCCACCTTGCGGAGGAGGCTCGCATGAGCTTCGGAAGGCGCGCGAACAGGGGAATCCGGAGCGAAAGTTTGTCTGCGTCAGGGTGTAAGATAGACAGGTGGGGAAACGGCCCATAGAAGCCTACCGCAGCGCCGTGACCGGATTGTGTACTCGTCTGCTTGCGGGTACCCTCGATTTGCGACAGATGGCGCTGCGGCGAGAGGAAAAGAAATCGGAATCGGATTCGCATGGAACTCTATGGGAGAGTGCGCAAAATAAACCGAGAACACGACAGTCCTCCATTGAGAACCCACGAGAAACCAACTCCGTCAGTTTAGCCGGTCGCCACCGGTCGCCCACCCGGAGTGAGAGTTCGCGGTGCTCCGCATAGGTGGCGCCACAGAAAAGAGAAAACCGAGGGGGACACAATCCGGTCGCTCATTTGACTCTCGTTTCCTCACCTGTCTATCTTACACCCTAGTCTGCGTCTTCCGCAGTGGTTGGGATAATGTCAGAACGGCAAGCTCTTATTGGCTGACAATATATATAAAAAAAAGTCGGTAGATATTTAGGCATTTAGCATTGAGCTCTACCCACTATCCTTCCAATCAAAGCCAATCAGAACTCCGCGTCGGTCTGACGTCACAGCAACCCCTGCGCAAAAAAGCAGACGACCTGCTTTCCGCATGGCGGACGACACAAAGTGTCGTCTGCTATCCGCCTGAAAGAGCAAGAAACACAAGTTTCGCCTATAGTAATTTCCACCGCAAGAAAAAAGAAAAGACTTTTCGCGCATTGTTTGTACATTGCGCAAAATAGGTATTACAAGATTTCGTTGTCGGAGGAGGCGATGATTTTGGCGTTGGAAACGTGTAAACCCTTGATAAGATGACACACATCTAATCTAAAATACACCTGTCCTATATATCTATATCTTGATTCTCCCCATAATTGAGGAAATTAGTAACAGTACGCGAGGAGCCGGACTTTTTTTTTTACTACAGTTCTCGAGCTGAAAACGACCATAGGGATCTCGCGAACGTTTCGACAAACTTGAGGTTCGGCTGGTTCGCGAACCTTCGACCTTTTGACGAAATTCAATAAAGTTCGGATTTATATTAAAGTCTGCCCGACAACTAAAAAAAAAAAAAAAAAATCGAATAGTGACAAAACTAATATTTAAAATAAGACTGTTCCTTGTATATCCTATAAAATGATCACCAACAGTCACACAATATAGAAACAGGCATATGTTTACTCTAAGACGTTTAAAGGCTTTTGAAAACCATATTCACAACCAATATTGCCTGCCAGTAGTGCAGCAGCTCGTCTTCGATATCCGCGCATGCGCAATATAGTCGAACTTTCCTGGAACTTTGGGATAAGAGTTCGAAGAAAGTCGAACCTAGTCGAACTCGTACCCCAGCCCTCCGAATGTTCGCAGACTCGTAAAAGCATAACATCACGATATCATCAATAATAAAGAAACTAATGCCGTAGCTCAACGAAATAAAGAACCGGGAAAAACAAAGGTGCAGAGCGCGTACTGCTGCCGCACCAAATCTTGCTAGTAGTTGCATGAACAAAGAAACGCGGCAACCAAGCTCTCAACACCAAGAACTCCACAACCTACAAAGTCCTGCAAAAAATAAAATAAAAAGAAATAAAAAGAAAACCCTTACGACGCGGTACTCGGTACTACTACTATCAGCCAGCCAGCCAGCCCGCCTGCCCCCCCCCCCCCTCTTTTTTTTGTTTGTCTGTTGTTCGTGTTTGTTTTCTTGTTTCTCCTTCTCGAACTCCTAGCCCCGTTCCTTGTGCGGAAGCAAAACCTTCGCTGCTGAGAGGATCGGCTGAATCAGCGAAAACGCCGCAACTCAGCCAAACAGAAAGAGATTGGGCGATAAGTGTCGGTAGTACAGCGCGCGAGCAAAACAGCCCGAGCGAAACGAAAGCAGCAAGGCCAAAGTCAAAGTGAGAAAAGAAAAAAAAAACCGCCCTTCCCCTCCACGAACCAGTCCCCCCCTTCGCTTCCCGCGACGATAGTGTGCGATGCCACCGAGAGATGGCGCCACTGAGTGGCAAGTCGCAGTCCAGCGATCCGAGAGCGGCGAACGAACGAGAACGCAGTTCCCCCCACGCTTCCGCGTTTTGATTCCACGTATCCTCTCTCTCCCCATTTTATTTGTTTGCTCCTTTTTAAAAACACGATCGGCGTGTTCGCTCCCCCTCCCCACCCCCCCTCCCTTTCCCCCTATCTGCAGCGGGTACGCCGGTACGAGATAGAGCGAGGCACAGCGAAGCGGTTGTCAAAAATTCTCAAACCCAGCACGGGGTCGAGCGAGGCAGAACGCAGAAGCATGTCTGGGACTGAATATCACCCGAGAAGATCCGGCCGGATCGGATGAGACCGGATAGACCAGACGAGGTCAGATCGGATGAAGCCGGACCGCAATCGGCCGGTCCTGATTCAGTCGTTCCCGATTCTTTTTCAGTCATATTTCAACACAGATGATCCATCAAAGCGACAAAAGGCACACATTCTACCGTTTTATCGCCCACCTGCCACGATGGAGGGGATCCGGCGTACGAGTGCATGAACGCACACCAGTTCGGAGCACGTGCAGCGAAAGCTCGCGCTGCAGAACTCGGGGATCGGGGGTTCAATCCCCACCCCTTCCCCTTTCGATACGGATGAGCATCGTACCGGCGTGCGGTCGTGCATCACTACTGTGTGGTGCACGTTAACGACGCCAGGCTAGCAGAGGTACTGCACTGGATAAAGTTCTTATCTTCAACTGAGCCACCAGACCGCCCACCGGGCTGGGGCTGGCTTCCCGCCAGGCACATAGCCAGGATTTCCTGGTTCCGGGCGGGGGGGGGGGGGAGAGGAGGTCCCAGCAAAATGAAAGATTTCGGGGGGGGGGGCATGTGACTCCGGGGGGGGGGAGCCGCCCATGACAAAATGCTGTAGGAGTGGGAGGGGGTTAGAGGAGGTCCCAGCAAAATAAAAGATTTCGGGGGGATACCTCCGGGGGGGGGAGCCGCCCATGACAAAATGCTGTAGGAGTGGGGGGGAGAGAGGGAGAGGAAGTCCCAGCAAAATGAAAGATTTCGGGGGGGGGTCGGGCCCATGTGCCCCCCTGGCAACGTGCCTGCTTCCCGCATTGGACACACACGCAAGCACAACACAATTACATTTTACTTGCAAAGATGCAAAACAAGAAGAAAAAAAGCTCTTTTCTGGTTTGTGATAATTACCAGAGTGCCGTTCGAGCCTGGTTATCTTTCTTTTGTCACTATACATTCCGATTCGGGAAGCATTTTTTCTTTTTGTACAGAAGCACGAAAGAGAAATCCCGAAGTCACCCGTACTTCGCTTTATCACACACACACACACACACACAATCATAGTAGTGGGAGTACTAGGAATAGCCCGAGTAGTGGCGGGAACAGTATAATCTAACCCCAATATGATCAAAGGCTCAGATGGAAACAAACACGCATAAAAAGAGCGCGAAATACGTTCTATTTCTGGATACTCGGCTTTATAGCGCAGACGCAGTAAAGCCTTCCATAATCGCTGATAACGAGACCAGACAAGGGGAGAGGCATAGAGGAACGAGAAAGAGAGAGAGAGAGAGGATAACGTTGCGGCAGGAGTGTTTTCCATTCTGCCGTATATACGGCAGGCTCGGTGGACGCAGCAAGGCCGCGTCCGGAGATTAAGCTAGTTTATTGGATCGCCAACGACCGCGAGGTAGATAAAAGAAAAAGAGAAAAAAAAGAGAGAGGAACCGAAAAGCAGACAGCGATCTCGTCCAATCTCCAAAGCCGCGTCGACTGCTGCCAAGGGCGGTCGATGTTGCCTTCAAACTTGACGCAACGGGAGTCGTTCCGTTAGGTGTCTAACTGCCAACAACAACCGAAAAAAAAAAAGACAAAAAAAGCGAAAGACACGTTAGTTGGAAGGTGCCGATGAACAATGGCTGCCACTGGCTCCGAGAATACAAATCCGTCGAATTAAAACTTGGTGCCCGCAGCAAAAATCGTGCCCAAATTTGCAAATAAAAATAAATAAAAAGTTTACGATGTTTTATTGTCGATGTTTTAGCAGGTACAACAGTTGGACGTTCGTTAACGCAAGCCTCGCTTCAACGTTTATTTTCGCGAGGAAGCCCAAACATACATCGGCCGGTTATTGAAAAGTACCGTGAACCTAACCCTGCAAAACAAGTTATCCAACTCTAATTGTCTTCATATAGCTCACCTAGTGGCCCGCTCTGGTCATATCTTGTTTACCAGAAAAAGTTAACCCTACCCAAGGAAGTGAACAGATCCTCCACTGATTTGTTTTTGTTTACATTCCCACAGATTACTACAGTCAGCGACACATTAAGAAACACAGGGCGCGACTTCGGCGTTCATGTCGGTGAATAACGCAATCTCATCGACAAAGAAGCTATGTCAAGATGTTCGTGTCCCTTCACGCCCCACGTTTTTTAAGTTGTCGGTTGTTTATAAGCGCATATCATCCGGACGAAAAGTGTCGAGTCACTCACAGGGCTGTGACGCGAGCGCGGCGTCCGAGATTTCGCAGGAGAGAGAAACTGCGCACGCTCATAATCCGTCCACATCCCAGCAAGAAAGATGGCAGCCCGCGCGATGCCTTCTGGGCGCCACCATCTTGAATTTCCAGGTTGTGGAACGCAGTCTGAGCTTGCGCGGTAACTCTCTTTAACGAACATCGTACGCCGCGCACGCGTTCACAGAGCTCAGTGACGCAGTAATATCACCGGCCCCGATCGTATACCGTAATGATGTCGTTTCCATTAATCTCAATCCGATTCTTGATTCGACGCGTGGTCAAAGCCGAGACCCTGCCATCACATCTTCGAAAGAGCTCTCCGCGCGCTTCTTTGAACGAACGGCGAGCGCAAGGACACGTGCGATTGCACTATCCATTGCGGACGGCGCTCTAAAGGTCTGTTCACACATGCAGCGAGCGCTCTAGCGAGCGCTAATCTGTTCGACTGACGCGTGCTGGACAAGTCGAGACGTTCACCACGCTTTCGTATGTCACCGTCCACGCGCTCTGGCAGACGATAACAGCTGACGGCACGAGGAGCGCCACGTAGCGCTTGCATGCATGTGCGGACCGGCCTCTAACGCTCCAAAGACCGATTCATTTCGAGACGAAGTGTAGGTTTAACGGGGTCGCCTTATAGCGCCAGGACGTCGAGGCAATTTGTGTAAGCTGCAAGTGACCAAAGTGTACATCGATAATTTCGAGAAGGTTTCGGATGTCAAAGTTGACGGAGGAGTCTCTTCTTGTAGTAGTATTAGTAGTAGGGGCGGTAGTAGTAAGCGCTGAAAAGAGAAATTTTAGACATGCGTGAGTGGCCGGGGTTGCGGCATCGGCAGGGCTATCGATCTTATCACCCCTATATTGCCCCACCAGCGTCATCTCCTGCTGACTGACGCCCCAACAAAACAGACAGCAAAGCTGCCACAGTGCCAGACACATACGTATCTCCTCATAACACCAAATGCAAACAGACTAAATGCCTCTTATAAAAAAAAAAATGATAGCGATGATGGCGTCTCGAAATCAACCAGACAAACGCAGACAACGTACAAAACAATCATCACCCAAAAGTTAAAAAAAAAAGTTGGAGGAACACGTACAAAACTACAGTCAGAATATAATCTGGAAGGCTCACGGAAGAGAAACGGCTAGCGAACGTCGCAGAGCGGGCAAATGCGCCGGGGCGTCTGGACGAGCGATCGAACTCAAACGCGGGGCTCCGCTCAACACTTAGGAGCCGCCAGCCTCTTCCGTCCCCCTCATCACTTTGCTCCCTTCCTCCTAAGCCATTTTTCCGACGCAGTCTCCAGTCCCAATAGCTACCCCCCCCCCCCCCCTCCCCCCTCCCCCAGCCTCGAGGAACGCCTGTTCTCGTCCTCCCCAGCAGCCACCGACACAAAGCAACGCCAACTAATTATCCATCGCTCGGAGAAGATCCCTCTCCTCTTCTCCTCATCCATCCTCCTCCCCCGCTTCTTTTTTTAGCCGGCAGTCTCCCACCACGTCCTCTCCTTCGCGAGGAGGGAGGAATGGGACGGCTACAAAGGAACCAATTTCGAGAGGAGCCGAAAAGGAGTGCTCGCAACCATTTCCTCCTTTTCGGGTGCTTTTCTGTTACTCCTTTTTTGCTCCTATTGGTTACACCGTCCTTCCCCTCCTTTTATTCCTCCTCTCCACTCGAACAAGAGGAAACAACTGAGACCCGAGGCTGTCTTCGCGCAAAAGCGCTTTCAACCCCGCTTCCCGGTACCAATAGCCAAAAAACAAAGAAAATAGAAAATGCAATAGAAAAAGTAAAAGAAAATAACGAAATATAACGAAGACCCGAGCTTCAGAGCAGTTACCAAGACCGTCGGCCTCTTAGAAGAGAATTCTTTAACGTGATGCTCAGGGTTTTTCTCTAACGTAAGAGGAAACCTATAAAGCTGCTTTCAACTCTTTGGAGCCGAGCTTAGAGAGGGAAAGAAGGGCACTGTAAAATGGGGAAAGAAAGAAAGTAAACAAAATATTTGTTGAAGAACAAAAGAAAGCAAACCGAAAATTTGAAAGACAGTTTGAGATACTTCGTCGCAAATTCAATCCTCCTTTTTCGGTTCGGCCTTTAGAGTCGGCAAGAAAGAACCAGGGAGAAAGGAAAACGGTTTTAGACAAAGAGAACGCTACAATTCTCCGCAGCAAAACAAAGGGATAAAAAATAAACGGTAAGAAACACGGATGAGAAAGGGCCGCAAATCAAACCTAGCGAACAAAAATTCAAACTATTGAGGCTAAAAAAAAAAGAATGATTTAAAAGGCATACGCCATTCTATTGCGCGATCTACGACGCAGTTTGTAAAAAGCTAGCGTTCTAAACTACTAAAACAAGCTGATGATGATGATGGTCGAGGGCTTTACGGCGCAAAATGCCTGTACGCCGAAGTGCGCCAAATTTGTTGAGCAATAAACTGCCAAGACATATTTTCAAAAGCTTGAGTACAAAGCAAACTTCAACGGCTCGGGTTTTGTCTCAGTTCAGGATTGAAACCTTAGGGCTGAAACTCCACGGAGCGAATTGTGCGACGCGTAACTGGCGAACGTCGCCCCAATGGCACGCTCGCTTTGCGCGACGTGGCAGCCACTCTGCCGATGTTATGCGAGCAGCAAAATGCCGCCGGCCAAAATTTGTCGATTTTCCACGCAGATTATCTCGCCCAGTGAATCCAGCCATTATATGCAAACATTTTTTAAAATCTAATCTACATGGCAAGCAGTATACAACTAAAGTGGACAAAGTACATAACTGTTTCTACTGGTTATGATGGTACCTGAGGCAGACAGGTACTTACAATGTCGCCCAACCAACCGTGCAGCAACTTTTAAATTGTCTTTTTTTTTTCGTTCATAGTTCCTGATAGTTTTAAATTGACTTTCTCTTCTCGTACAATTTTTTTAGTGGAACAAGGTTACTAGCCAAGGATCTGTAAAAGCATTTTTTGTTTCAGCGTTTTTCCGTTCCGAATAAGTGCATCTCTTTTGTACCTCGATCTCTCTGTATTTGCATGCTTTTCTATTCTGCCACGATTTCTAAGCATGGGACTAGCAGTACACGTAAATAAATGAAGTAAAACACGTCTAATAACCTCGTATCTGTGACGTTGCCTGTACAAAGGAGGGAAGAGGCGTCCGGATAAGCGAAAATAGGGATGCCACAAATCTTTTTGAAGTTCGCGCAGTACAGACGAGAAGGGGCAACTCCCTAAAAAGGCTGGGGAGAAAAGAAACACCCTCACCCTCTAAGGTTCCTAGTGCTCTTTTTTCCTTCTCTCGCCCTCTTGTCCTCGCCTTGCCTTCCTAGTGCTCGCCCTTTCTATCTTCGCTTGGCGTTGCCTTCGCCTCCACTTGCTCCACTGACCACAACCAGGTGACACGAAGCATGGGTTCGGCTTTCGCGAACTCTCTAACATCAAGCTCTGTCAAAAGTTCGACGGCATGTTAGACCAGCCTACGCATGCGCGCAAATCGAGAGGGTGGTGACGTCAAAAGGTATAGAAGGACAACAAAATTAAACTCCCCAACACCAAAAAAAAAAAAAAAGGTTCGCTTTCTTACATTGCGCGTTAGCACTTACAAATTAAACTACGGCATAATTCATTTTCTTCAAATTTTTGGGAACCGTTTGTGTAGAATGTCGGGCAAACGCTATTCAAACAGCCGAACCTCGTCGCATTTTGACAAAAGTTAAGAAAGTATCAAAGCGCGAGATATGACATTTAAGGCAGAAAGGAACGATTTCCAGCAGATGGCTCCTCGTTGAATAGCCCAGAAAAAAGACAGTGCAAGACTGAGAACATTACTAACCAGTAAGCGTCACCAGTGTTTATTTCTAATCTATTTCCG
The DNA here is from genome assembly GCA_037355805.1 of Ixodes ricinus. NCBI lineage: Eukaryota > Metazoa > Arthropoda > Arachnida > Ixodida > Ixodidae > Ixodes > Ixodes ricinus. The sequence continues at coordinate 87,398 of JAZHYW010006993.1, forward strand.
CCGCTCCTATATTTCCTTCGATTCGCGCGGTTTGATGCTAAACCCGGTTTCTGCGTCAATACGAAAATTAAGTATATGTCGATGTGTTTATTTTCTTTCTCTATTTTATTGCTAAAAGCAACTTATAAATTTCCCTTTTTAACGCTGGAAATTGAACTCGCATGTGGTTTTGCCGTATTGGCTTGTGCTGCACAAAATTGGGGGGGGGGGGCGGCCACGATTTCGCCGAGTATCACGCACACCAATGAAACCTCAGGTTTAACGAAAGTCCGCGACAGACCTGACCGTACTGGGAGGAAGTGACGCGTGAAACTGGCTGCAACCGGCACGCGCCAGGGCCCAATCGAACTTCTCGGTCGCCTGACGAGGCAATGACACCTCTTGGGCAAATTCCGCGGCTGAAAGCTTTCCGCGACATTCCGATTCAGGATTTCCGGAGAGCCGAGATGGGCGACACTAATTAGGCAGAGTGCTGGGAGCTTCAGACAACCCCGCTCGCCCCCCAGGCCGGACAGTACGGGAGAAGCTACGCTCGACGGACCAACGGCACGTCGCACTCTCTGCCCACACCCTCGCGCAGAAAGAAGGGTCACGGAGAGGGGAGTACATTCGGTTCATCGACGCAGGCACTTGTCAGACTGTCAGCTCGGGGAGTGACCCGAGTTTATAGACGGATTGGGGAAATCCGTCGAGACTCTTGACGGGAGCACACACACAGCGCTTTCAAGAACCCTCCGAGTTTGTGATTGACAGTTGCCGCGGCTGAGGGAAGGAGTGGGTATGTCACTTGTTCGAAACGCATTAGAGGTTCTAAAAGCCGCGGATGCCGAAGCGGTCATCGGGAATTTCGTCGTTAGTAAATCATAAAAATATAACTTTTTTGTATGTTGTAATTCGTTAAAAAAAAAAAAAGAGTTAGGCGATTTTGACGGAGGTGGTTGAAGCGAGCGTCTTGGATCTCCGATGAAACGAAGCGCGTAATAGGTTGGCACGCGACATCAATTACCCCCGAGCGTTGTAAAAATAAAAAAAATAAACACAAATTTTTAGCCGGCTAATAAGTTTCAAAAAAGCTCTAAAAATCAGAAGTAAAAAAAGAAAAACACCGTGCACAAACGAGAATTTACACTTATCAGCGATCACAAGCGAGGCAGAAATCGGGCGGCGACCTGCCAGTTTGAATTTTACCGGTTTCCGGCACCTAACGAATAAAACACATAACAAAACATCCCCCTTTGGCGTAACTCGAGCTCAAACACAAACGAACTGCTGCATCACCACTAAGGGAAAAAAAGCGGAAGGGGCTTGATTATGAGAGAGCTGATGTAATACGCTGATACATTACGCTGGAAGAG
>JAZHYW010006994.1:0-13417 GCA_037355805.1 Ixodes ricinus
ATATGACGTCGCTCAGTACTAAGCCGTCATTTCGATGACGTCACGGAACGCACAATTAACAGTCAGAACTTTTTTGTTTTTATTTTAAATATCGTTGCCTACAAACAAAAAAGCAGTTTCCATGTAATGTTTAATGGACAAAGCCCGCTGGCCATTACAGTAAACGGGTTTTTTCTGTTTTTTTTTTTGCGTGGGCGGGGCATAATTTTTTTATCTTTATATTCCAATAGACAATATTCAAAAGACTGTAAGGCGAACGCCGATGTAATATCCATGTCCCAGCAGACAAAACACGGGCGAATTGAAAGTCAGTATTGTTCACGTTTTGCGAGGTGGGCTTGGGTCCCAACCGGGTGGCAAGGAAACAGGCTAGTGGAGTGGGAACGTTAGAGAGGATTACTTGGATTGCTCGTTTGTCGAGTGTCGCGGAGGAACTAGGCCATCCCATGGGGCCAAGTGAAATCAGTAGCCTCCGTTACACCCGATAGAAATAACGGGGGCTCCACACACGCCACGCAGTAAAACAGCATAAAAAACATAATGCAAAAAAAAAGAAGAAAAAAAAATGGCGGTTTTGGCGACGCACAGTTAGTGGAACGACAATACTATTGCGAAGGGGCGAGGGGGCTGTGTGACAGGTTGAAAACGAAGTGGAGATGTACATATAAAATAATAAAAAAAACATATATCGATAGGAAAAAAAAAGCCGCAAGAAACTTAAAAAGAAAAAGCCGTCGAATAATATATATATAAAAAAAAGAATGAAAGACACAAACCTTTAAAAAAAATAGGAAAAAAAAGTTGCACCGACACCGCAGTCACTGCTTGAAAAACAAGGGAATTGAACCGTCGAGGCACGGAGGGGAGTATACGGCAGTAATCACAGAGGTCGGAGGACTGTGCTCGTTTACACATACCCCCCGAGGAGAGGGAAAGAGTGTGTCGGCCTGTTATCGCTCCTCTCCTCGACGACGAGTTGGAAATAATCCAGCCGACGACAACACCAGCATCCGAGCGCGGCACGATCTCTCTCTCTCTCTCGTAAGCTTGGAGTATACGCTCGATGACGTCACGTCGTCCGCGTGTGTCGAAAACAAACTGCGTCGATTCACGAGACACGGCAAGGAGCGAGCGGGCTCTACGTGTTTCGAACAAATCATCCGCTCGTTCGTATACGAGGAACCGGAATTCCGGGTAGTCACCCTGTTTGTTTCGCCTGCGGGGTGGTGATAACACGAGGGTGTTACTGCGCACTAGGAGGCTACACCACCTGGATACAAAGCCGTAGTGGCGAATTCTATAGACCTTTTTCTGCAAGTGCGCCGCCATCTTGAATTGACGTCACTTCCAGTATGGGCGAAAACATTGTTTTGCCTTTGCCACGCCAGTAGAAGGCATTTAGGATATAAGCGTAACCGGCACACTCTTTAACCATTTCGTCGTTTACCCTGAGATCTGGGGGTTTTAGAAGCATAAGTGACAGAAAAACAGACAGGTCTCAAACTCAGCTACTAGTTTATTTCAACAACCTCCTCTTATATAGTTCGTTCTCGTCGTCACCAACCAATCTACATTGGTGATTGGTTGGTTGGTGATTGGTTGGTGACGACGAGAACGGACTATATAAGAGGAGGTTGTTGAAATAAACTAGTAGCTGAGTTTGAGACCTGTCTGTTTTTCTGTCACTTTTGCTCTTCTAAAACCCCCCAGTCTCAGGGTAAACGACGAAATGGTTGACTTCCACCAGCTAGCCTGTACTATGACTCTTTTTTCGGCACACTTTCTCGTTTTGCCTCCCCTTTATTTTTTTACTATTTGCAGGTTGAAACGTTGGATTATGTTTTCGTCGCCCATACCGGATACGCCCATTAGGTGTCTGGGGACGAGAGTACACAGAAAAGGTCTATAAGTCTCCGCTTCAATTCTGCGCACAAAAACAAAACAAAAAAAGTTGTCGGTTTTCTTCGTTGTTAACGATAGCAATAATTGCGTCCTTCAAACACACAAGCAAGGGACCAGTCTGAACGACCAAATGTTCTATACTCCGCCCCTAAACAACAACAAAAAAAGGAATAATACTGCGAATATTGATAACAATAGTTTATTGCTACAAGCGAAGAGAAATTTCAGTCGCATCAAAGCCAAAAAAGGCCTGTGCTATGCCAACCATCATTAATATATATATAATAATAATAATAATAAATTGTAGTTCAGAAAAAGAAATCTTGTACACACACAAGAACAATACAAAAGCAGAGTGAGCTTCCCCAGATCATATTATGCGATTAAAAGAAACATAACCAAAAGCCGGCATCTACTGACAAAAGCGTAAGTGACTTGTACTGCAAATAACGCAGTATCAAACACTTTCACAAACGCAGGCCCTCAAGAATGACATACAAGTAAACAAATACATCAATAGAAACGCTGGATACAGACTGAACCCAAAGTTCCCATTATAACCAAATACCTGTAAGCATCTTTTTTTAACGATGTTTGACTCGCGTATTAATAAGAAATAATAATAACAGAATGAGAATAATAATAAAAGGCAGCCCATGGCAGATCCGATGTCTACGCCGCTTCCGCGCTTCCTAAACAAAACACCAAAACAATAACCCGACCGTACCCGTACTCCTCCTCGTCGCCATCAACAACCCTTTCCCTCCTCCGGAGCATTGAAAACAATGGAACAATGCCGGGCCTTCCGTTCACCTCCTAACACTTCCATTCTCCCGTTCTGTACACTCCAAGACAAAACAACGACGCAGCCGCGGGGAGGAGAGTCACCCCGCTCCCTCCCCCACAGCCTTCGACTCAACCCCTGCATTTGCATAATCCTGGACCAACACATCGGCCATCCCCCTCCCCGCTCTTTACCCAAACGTCTTCGCTGAAGGATTCATCGTGTGTGTGTGTTCTCCTTACGAACAAAGCCCCCTTGATCGATGAAGGCTTTCGCTTTCCTTCTCTCCTTCTCTCTCTTCACTGTGGGGATATGACGTCAGCAAAGTGACGTCACACGCTCGTCGCCTTTTGTCCTGCTTTGTTTTGCAGCGCGTGCAAGTTCGAAGCGATATCGAAACTAGGAAGTGCTGGCGGAGCGACAACAGAAATTCCTCGCCGTCGTTCTTACTACAACGCCGCTAGCACCGCGTCGGTGTCACTACCATTTGCCGTTTTTACAACTAGGCTCAGATCACACCAGCTAACCTACACCCTCGCCGCCGCTTTATTAGGGAGATAAACCTGACGTCACTTCCAGCAACGTACCAACGTGCTAGGTTCATGTGTCTGTGTGCGTGCGCGCGTGCCAGTGGGGCGTACACGCCCCTGCGCCTTCGTTCCCAACCTTCGCAAAAAAAAAAATCAGCTCAAAAGGAAAAAAAAAGATACAGAGAGCAGCGATCGACGTTAAGATACCAAACTCGAGGTTAATCTCACGGCGCCTTTCGACGCTTCTCTCCACTACTACTCCCAGTCACGAACACGAGGATGGCTGGGAACTCAGCCAAGCTAAATCGCCACGACGAGGGGCAAGCGGAAAGCGCCAAACGGATGTCGATTCGAACCACCTTTGCGATGTGCCGCAGCGGACTCTACGTGCCATCCCAGCCATCGTGGTTCATCGCGAAGCGAAACGGAGTATACACGTACCGTCCCACGAAACAAGACAAACTACCGCCGAACCGATACACGTTCCAAAGTACAAAGCGAAACCGAAACCCAATCAAAAATGAGTCGGCCAACACTGAAAGCGCGCAAATTAAGACGCATCGACCTCCTAGCGAAGTACAACGCGTTCCCCGCGCCCCTCTACAGCCTCGAAAAAACCCATAAAAACATTGACGGCAAGAAAACACAAGAACGAACGAGAAACGAAGCCGATACTCTCGCATCATAACAATAAAACGCCTCCTCCCCCTCTTCCTCGTCTCCCCCATCGGCTCTCTTTTCTTCTCTCCTCAGAGAAAACCATCATAGGTGTGGTTGCCCGTTACGCGAACAAAAGTTACCGACGCACGAACGCCGCCGCACGACACGCTTCGTTCATTACTAAGCCGAGAGTGCGGCGCAGGCTACGTGCTCGCCGGTCCAGTCAGTCACGCGCCTTCGTTTCGCCACATGATTGCGATTCCCCGCCTATAGGCACGCGCAGTGAGCGGAGTCACGTGGCGAAAGGGAGGGCTTTTGATTGGTCCGACGAACACGTAGCTTCTACCGCACTTTTTCGGCATGGGCGGGTGAACAGCGCCCGCCGGTGCACGACTTCCCCAACGCCCCCCCTCGTGTGTATTCCTCGCTTTTGAGCCTTCTCTTCGGGCACACCACGTGATCCGGACGGCCATTCATCATGCTCGTCCTCCTCTCTCTCTCTCTCCCTCCTTTCCGGGCGGTGCTACAATCGTCCCGCCAAAGGAAAGTCAAATAAAGGTAAGCGAGAGGGAGAGAGCGAAAAAAAAAATATTGTTGCCACTAGTTACCTCTGCAGCCATAATCCCCGGCGTTTCTCGCACAACGTGTCCCTTCCTCGAGTCACGGAAAACAGGTGGGGAATGGCATTTGCGCGTGCCATTACCCAAACGTAAGAAAAAAACAAACAAAAAAACTTGTATAACACGTCGAGCCACCGAATGGCTCTTTTCGGAGCTCGTGGGGGGTTTTAGTGGATCGTTTCGGTCGGTGACGGTACCCGATACTACGTTGACGCCTTTACGCAGGCATCATATCGTTATCGGAGCTATCGGAACATTCTATTTCAACTCCCTAGTAGGGAGTTGTAGTGGATCGTCCCGATAATTCCGATAGCGATATCCGAGGCACCGCTGACCCCTTGGCGCATACGTCGTGTCCTTATCGGGATTCATCCGAATGGTCTACTAAAACCTTAGGGGTCAGGCACGGCGCCTTGAGCCGCCGTGTTGCCGTACAAAACGACGCTGTTAGCAACTCATCACTATGTTGGTTTTGGTGTGCTACCGCAAAGATGGTGCCACAATGCTACATCATATGATGCGTTACCTTTGTTCTGCAAGGTGCAGACCGGACACTAGACCAGGCACTCCCCCTCATACAGCATTTTGACATAACCCCCCCCCCCCCCCTCCCCCGAAACAAAATCCTGGCTACGTGCCTGCACTAGACTCCACAATCTTAAAACACAATCCTAGCACAATCTTAAAAACTAAGAGTTGCTGCGGTGCTGTTATCCTAGAACTCGTACAGCCAGGTGCTAACCCCTCCCCTCTTAGCTACCCCAAACTGCAGACTTTCAGGTTAAGCAGCACAGTAGGTCATGCATGTGGTGAACTTTAAGACGCACAGCAATTCGTTCCAAGAACCACGAAATGGAATTTGGAGCTGGGAAAACAGAACATCACCCTCTGCCCCCCCCCCCCCCCCCCCCCCCCACACACACACACATGAGATAGCGTCATTGGTGACAAATCCAGTGCCGCAAATTTCTATTGGCTGACGGGCTTTAATTTTTTTATTGTTATTCGTTTTATATCGCTACATCCGAGGTTCTGTAGCCTAGTTGTAGAACATCTGTAGTTTCACATCGTGCGATCTTCCGTTTTAGACGGATTATCCGATTAAGCTGAATTATCCGATTGAACTAATTATCCGGTTAAACTAATTATGTCACCGAGAGATGGCTCTTGCTAGGGTGCCTATACAGGTCTGTCTGGCTCGGGGTAAATACATCCTATGTTGCACTCGCGCACTCAGTGCGTGACTTGTACGGTGAAATGGCGTCTACGCATTACCCAAGGCTACGCCGCTCGGGGCTGAGTCACTACCGGCTTGCGCTCATAGCAAAAATACATAAAAGAAAAGAAACGACTGGGCGTAGCTATGGTTTACATGTCACCACTCAAGCAAAAGCACGTGCCGCCCACGGGTGCCGCCCACAAGTTTATTCTGGGCGCTGGTTACCCAAACTAGCAACTGACATTTCGATATTTTAGGCCTAGACACGCAAAAAACAAAATAACGCAAAAAAAGCACAATCATCTTCTTTAAAAAATAGATAGATATATTTGCGACAGGTTAAAGAACGCCCCAGACAAAACGGAGGATGCGAAAACGAGTCGAGGAATTCACTGACGTGGAGGACCTGGAAATCAGTGGTCGATGCCCGTGTCTGTCGTATTTCTTCTTTACTCACGTCAACCGGGCGGCTGCATCGTCACCTCGTTCGTTTCCTTGTACCAGTGTGTTTCGTTTTATTATCATTGTCCGCACCCAGACATTTCGAAACCTTTTCGCGAGACTCTGAGGAGAAAGCCGCCTAAACGGGGCTCCAGGGAACTGGGTAGGACGAAATATTAAAAAGAAAGATAGAACAGAAGCGACGATAAAGAACGTGGAGAGAGCGATAAACAAGCGGAGAGGGGAAAGGGAGGGAGTGCCGGAAATGAACGGAGAACACAACCGCGCAACTCTGTGCGGTGGACGAGGGCGAGGAGGAGACGATCTTGGATGCGTCTCCGCGACGGCGACGACCGGTGCGTCGCAGAACTCGCAGACGTAGTGGCGCCGCCACGCTAATGCCGCTAGGACAGACTCCGCCGCCTAATGTAACACCGGATAGTATCACACGCCGCTTATTGTAACACACTCCGTTGTTTGTGTTTGGTTTAGATAGGCGCGACTGGTGGTTCGAATCGAACAGCGCTGCTTTCATTCGTGGTCTTCACAGTGCGAGGAAAAGTCGCGAAAAATCTCTAGGGATGACACTGAGCTATCCGATTTGAACCCAGTCTTCGTTCGCTCCCTGACGTGTTTTTCCGAATCTGCTGTGCTTCCTCCGCAGGTTCGTCGCAACGCTCGCACGACGGAACTCCGGATATAAGAGACTTGAACGTTTTAAAGTCACACCACGATATTGTGATGCCGTTTATTGTAAGTCGTGTTGCCTTCTTTTTTTTTTTTTCCCCTTTATCATGCGAGAAAGTGTTAGGTGGTGCTGACGCGGGTGAAGTCTCCCGGATGTTTTTGTGCCCGACTGCCGAAAAACATCCGCCGCCGGCTGGGGATGCGCGTTAAAAAGAAAAAAGGCCTAACTACATTATTAGTGAAGGTATAACTGTTGCCAGATGCCCGTCGTCGTATTTCGTGCCACGGCTGGCGTGTGCACCGAACGTAAACAGCTCTGCACGAATCAGTGTCCGTATTACCGGTTGTAAAAACGGTTATAAAAACAGTCCTGCACTTATTCCACCCACAGTTTCCCCTAACTCGCCCTCTTCGCAGTAGTCTATATTATGAGGGGCAAAAGCGGTTCAAGGGTGCCCTCTCAGTGAAAGAAATGAAGGGCGCTTCTAGTAATTTCCATGAGAACCAACAAGCAAGCTCAGTGACGACACTCTGATATGGGCAAACGCGGACCTGTTTGTAAACAGCCTGCTTGTCTTTATAGACCAACTCATGTTTATAAAGAAACCGGAGCGCCCCTAGTAAACGCCACCGGCGACGCGCATGCGCGATGGAGCGTGGGCAGGGAGCTCGTCGTTGCCCATAAACAAACCCTTGAAATGCGATGTTGTCGGCGTCGGTCTGAGTCTCCGTGATCTTTTTCGCGTTGGAATTGTTGATTCTACGTCCTCCATATCAATGCCTTACCAGTTTAGTCGCCTGAGCGAAATTATCAAGGCTCGTTACGCCGCAAAAATTTCCGTGAATAATCTGACGTCCGGTGATTTATTCCGCGTGGACGCCGCAGAATGTACGCTAAAGCCTGATTCGCATGCTGAGATTCCGCTAGCAATTTTCAGCTGCGACGTCGCTCGGGCTGCAAAAGCGTGAACCGTAGCTGAGATGGTCGACGTCGATACTGAAAATCGCAAGTAGAATCGGACTAAGTGAATCAGGCATAACATGTCGGTGATGGCCACTGGTAACAACGATCAACATCTTCTTGTATCTACTGTTGACACTGATCCTACCTACTCCAACCAACCTTAAACGTAAAAGTCTTTTGAGGCGTGCACTTACGTCTTATCGCAATTACCGGGCCAACGTTTGGTCTACGGGCCGCTGCCATTTGAAAGAGCAGAAGACAAGCAGAAACGTTCAAAAGAGCAGACGACAGTTCGAACGATCAGGCGGCCGTTTGAACATGAAGACGCACTGAACGTAGTCCGCAGGTGGTCCGTACATTTTGACGGTTTTCCCTGGTTCGTGTTGGAACAAAACAGATAAATCTGATGACCATAAGTATCCGTGAATTCAACCCAAAGTGCTTCCCGCCCAAGCAATCGTGGTCCGACGGCGTCTACATGGTTTTTATTTTTCACGGCACCTATCCATGTTCTCGGACAAACGGAGCACATGAAAGCTGACCTTCAAACCTTTCCACGACTCTTTTGGTACAGCCCCAGTAGCGGCGCCTTGACGAGATGGCAGGTTTTTGTCTGGTTTCTTTCGAAACAACACAGAAATGCACGTCCTGCATGGTGACTTCCGCCCACACAGACCGAAAGTGCGCCCGACGTGCCATGACGTAACAGAGCTGAGTTCGTGTTTAGTGGGCATGGTATTGGACGTTGTTTCTTACCTTGACATTGCCGAACAGCAATTATATTCGCACGCCAGACTTCCGACATTTCAAACCACAATCGCAGCTTTCATTGAGCGATGCAAGCTCTCTCACCTTAACCCTTAAATTTCCTATTTAATAACTGGGAGTTTAAGTAGATCGTACCGATATCTCCGATAACGGATATGGGATACTCCGCCCACACCTTTGCGCACGCATTGCATGTTTTCCGGACCGGAACGATCTACTCAAACTCTCTAGTAATGCCCTAGGAAAATTTTAGCTGCTACATTTTGGATTTGGAAGTTGGCCGACAGCATTCGAGAGGGATTTTTCTTTTCCCCGCTTGCACGAATTACTTCGAGTCATCGGGTGTATGACTTTGAAATAACAATGGGAACTTGAGGTTTCCAAGTCTATGGAACGGGTCTGTTTCATTTTGTTCCGCCTCGCGCTCTGGACAAGCAACTCACACTAACGATAGCATTCAAAATATACAGATCTCAGCCAGGCACGTAGCCAGGATTTTGTTTCGGGGGGAGAGGAGATCCCAGCAAAATTAAAGATTTCCGGGGGGGCGGGGGGCCGGCCCCATGGGCCACCCCCCTGGATACGTGCCTGGTCTCAGTTTGCACGAGTAGAGTTTTCGCAGAAATACAGGCAAACGCGCATCACGTAACGAAAACATCACACTTTTGCGATGCCGTGCGTTGACGTCAGCTCCTCGTCGGAAAACCGAGGGAACACTCGGGCGCTCCAAACAATCCCTGTGTGGCGGCGGATCGGTTTGCTTTTAAGGATATTTTGTCGTTCAAAGCTCCGGTGCCAGCTGGTGATGTCTCAAGTTGATGTCAAGAGTAAAAGCACCAAGTTCGGCTGCTAGTAGGCACTCCTGCGTACGGGTTATAGACCTGTCTGCTAGCCGTGCACGCTTCCCACGTTCCCCTTCTCTTTTGTGCAGATGAAATATGGATTGATCGATGGCTTCATCCTACCGGAATCCTCAACCGTGTAAACGACGAGGCTGGGGAGAGCACTGCGCTCGCTGATTACGAGACGCACGTCCCTCCCCGTGTGACTGCCGGTCACGACCCTGATCCAAACAAAGAAGAAAACGATTATCCATTCGTAGTGGATAATGCGCTTAATCAGGCACGCAGCGCAGGCTGAACGAAATGGGGCCGAAAGCCGCAAAACTTGCAAAAACGAAGCAAAAAACAAACAAACAAAAAAACTTTGGTCTTGGTTGGTACGTATCGATTAAAATTTAAAAGCTGCGAAATGAAACAGGACGAAAAAGACACAGACACACGGATGGGGCTTGTCCGTGTCGTACTTGTGTCTTGTCAACAGAGCAAATTAACAAGTTTTTAATGTGGTTTATTTTATATCTTATAAGGTGTTTACCAATATATACGCAATATAAAAAGCTTAGCTTTATTTAACGCTTCAGTTAGTTCATTAGTGTAAAACAATGAAACGGTACATATAAAATATATTGCACTTTTTTCCTTCTCTCGCTATGTGGTATCGAGTCGTTTTCCAGTTTTCGCGCGTGGGCACGAAAGTCGGACTTTAGACGTACTTTTTTTTTTTGCACCGAACTTTTCGAGTTGGGAGTTCGACGGAAACCGAACGAACCTCGGCACGTTCTACGGCATCCTTACGTTCTTTTTCCGGGCCCTCAACAAAACCAAGCAGTCATGCAGCACCTCCCTCCTTCCGTAACCAGAAACGAACTCGTCAAAACACTAATGCAAGCTACCTTAAAAAAGGAAAAAAAGAAACCCCCAAAACAAAGCAGCAACTCGCCAACGCCGCCTCCCTCCAAACAAAACAAGCGAGCGTCATAAAAAAAGAAGAAAAAGACGATACCAAGGAAAGGGGGAATGGGAGAGAGAGAGACTGCCTATTGAAACGACAACACCCGCAAAACACACAATCACGGCACACACACACATAAAACAGCTAACCAAAGACACAAACAACTAAACAACGTCCGTCAAAAAAAAGAAAGAAAAAGAAAAACACTATTTGGGAGAGGAGAAGAAAAGAAAAAGCAGCAGCCAAGAGCAGCGGAGCAGGCTTTTACGCCGAACGACCGTCCGCGAGTCCAACAACAACACTGCTCGTAGTAGTGGCGGTAATAATAATAATAATAATACCAATAATAATAATACAGAAGAAAAAAAACTTTAAAGGAAGGCGTGGGTGAAATTCGCTAGCGTCGTGGTAAGTCGTTGGCCTGGTCTTTTCCCCTCTCGACTGTTGCACTTGGACCGAGGCCAGCCGCCGCCGCCACAGCGCGCGATACGTTTTAAAAGCGGCCGAGCTCGCATGCACGAGCCACAATAAATAAAAGCCGAAGAAGAAAAAAAGAAAAACGATCCGAGAGCACGCACCACACAAACAAAGTAGCGCGTAGCATCTCTCTCTCTCTCTCTCTCTCCCCTCTCTTGCTCTTTTTCATCTCTCCCCTGTTCGCATATGCGAACCGTACGTTGGCCGTACGAGTGAGCCCGTGTGCAGGCACATACACCCGCTGCGCCACGTGTTATTTACAAGCGGCGAGTCGGAGAAAAAACAAACAAAAAAACAGAAAGCTAAGCAAAAGAGACGAATCAAGCCAAGCCAAGCCTGCGAGACGCGCTGAGCCAGCGAGCGAGGCGTTGCTCTCCCGCTAAGACCAGTTCCGGGGGAGAGGGGAAAATATAAACACCTAGGAAAGCAACAGACTCTCCTCTTTTATTCTCCCCCCCTTTCCCTCCTTTCCCTCTCTCTTTTCGAATGCGTCACACTCTTCGCCTCTTATTTTTTTTTTCTTCATTGTTTTGAAGACTGGGCAACCTAAAACCCATCTTGCTCGGAAATTCACCTTACTAAACTCTTGCATTTGTACGTTTTCCTTTTGGAGTCCCCTCTAAGTCGCAGAAAACGTTTTGAGCGAAGCAGCCGACACAAAAAGAAAATGCTATAACCCAATAACCTTTTACGCGAAGTTAACTTTTCAGTCAAGTTACTTTTTAACTCGAGGGTTATCCTTTCACCCCAAGTTAGAACAAGGAAAACCGCGTTTTTGCAGATGCGATAATTGAGATAGCTTTGATATACAGAGCAGCCACCATTCACGAACGTGCTCGCGTCAATGAACTCAATCCTGATAAAGTTGTCCGGGATGAAAATGATCCTAGACAAACTGGTCCCGGGCAATATGGTCCCAATCGCAAAATGGACCCGGGCAAAATGGTTCCCAGCGCAAACCAGAACCAAATAGAATTACCGAATAAACGTGAGCGAAGGCATTCTTGAAAGAATGCAGTTTTGCGGCATCGCATATCTTGCCCTTCGTCGTTGGTATCTGCTGATTGTAGTTGAAATAAAATTGAATGCGCAGAAAAATAGAATGCCTAGCAAAAAATAATTAGAAAAACTTATATTACGAGACTTGTGTAACTTAAATTCTTACTTGTGTCTAATGATGGGCCGAACTTTTGCCGAATCGAAAATTCGGCGCCACACCTATGGGGATTCGGCAAAGCCGAAGCTTTGCCGCTCTGTTCTAAACATTCGGCAAAGATTCGGCAAAAATACTTTGTTGCCAGACTTAAACATTGCTATTTTGTTTTTGCGGGCAAAAAAAAAAAAAAAGATCTAGGTTTTTTTTTTAATGCATATTGACACATTTACTACTAAATAAGGTACTATTCTACAAGATAACTGTATCGGTGTCATTTTTGTGCGTTTACTGGTGATTTTGATAGCAACTTTTTGCAGAAGTAATGTGACAACGGAAGTTGGGTAGTAGCGAAGACAGTCACGATAGTTTGTACATTGTTAAAATAAAGGTGGCAACACTGTGTTCTTAATTTCTCGGCGAGCCACTGTTTCGTGCGCGAAACTGAATGCAACGGCTACTGAGCCTTCACCAGAGGAGATAACAGTATAATTGTATATATGCGTGTGTTTTTCGATTTCAGTCACTCGACGCCAGCTTTGCATGAAAGTGTACGTCTCATATTCGCAACGTCTCGTTTTTTTTTTTTAATTTTTAAAGTACCGGTTTCTGATGTTAGGACAGACGCGGACGTTTAGAAAGATGGGAAGAGTTGGGAATGTCGGATGTGCAACGTCAAAACATGGTAGTTCTGTGTTTCGTTTTATGCGAATAGATGAAAACCGCGAAATAACGCTAAGTAAAAATTAATATTATTTTGTTTTCGCGTACGCTACTTGTGAGCCGAAAACGGATTGCTATCATTCCGAAGAGTGCTTTAAAGTGCGTGTCAGTCAATGCTGCAACTAACTCGTTGCAACACAGGAAAGATCAAATGAAAATTACGTTACCTAGAATGTACTGCATCATTTGTCATGAGCATCGGACCAGCGTCAATTCCTGGTCAATTTTTTTTTGCTTCTTTTTTTGTTTTTTGAGACAGAACATATTAAAGAGAACCACACTCACAAAGGCTGGCAAAACACACAGTTATCATGTCGCCCACTCCGCATATCGCCGCAACCGCTGGTAGTACTACACTGTACGATGGTAACCAAGAATTTCCTTCGAAGTTCGTCGTGTGCCGAACTTTGCGCGAGATCTGAAGTTCGGCAGATTCGGTTCATCGTTACTTGTGTCAATCACTGGTTGGGCCTAGCAGGAGTGAAACGTATAGAGTACCATACAAGTACCCATATAGCATAAATAATGCAACACGGTCAATCTTTTATCGTTGACAGCACCAAACTTTTACCGTTCGTGCCCAGTTTTTCCTGCTACACTTCTATGTGAATATAATGGACAACAAATGGATTGTGGGAAGACGCTTCCCGGATTTAGGACTTGCCAGTCGCTGTCCGGCAATTAGGGGACGATCG
>JAZHYW010006995.1:0-59487 GCA_037355805.1 Ixodes ricinus
TGCTATCTCGTTCTCTCAGATTCACTCGTAGTTAATTGAAAAAGTGACATTTTATTTGCTGCCGAAGCCGAAACTTCGTTCTCCCTAGGTTTTCCCCAGTTTTCCCCGCCACCCAAGCGTGACGTCACGGGTGGGCAGCGAGGCGCGCGGCTGGCTATCGGGTACGCTCGCGCCCGCCTTTCTCGCATCTAACAGCGGGAAAACCGCGGTGTTCGTGCTATTTGAAGTTGATAATAATCTTTATTCGCACAAAGTATGGCCTTGGCCTACGTGCTGAACTATAAGAAATAAAGAAAAAATTGGCAGCAATGAACATTTTGTTAAAACCGTTTTTGCAACCCGGTACGCTCAAGCCGCGGCTCGCTAGTTTCGTGAAATCGCTAGTAAATCCGTTCTCTTTTATTAGAAGATGGCTGACGAAGAAAGGTCGAACAGTCACGCAATACGTTTTTTTACAAATTGCCAAAGCCCCGCTGGAAATACTCGGAATGTGGGTACAGATTCCCCACACGCTCGTATAACCTGAAGGAACGTGCCATTTTGTTTCAGATTTTCTTTAGAAAAGTTACTGTTGCAGGCGCCAGCACGTGTAACCACTCTTATAGCATGAGTATGCTCCCTGGTGCTTAAGTAATTTAGCAAAAGATCTATAGACTATTTCTGAAAAGCGCTTCTGGTCGATGCCATTTTCAGCGTTCGTGCGTGTGGCGCGTACTTTGTTCGCCTTCCAAAGCGACGAACATGCGTGCTGGGCTGGGACCTAACACATGTACACTGTGATCCTCATAAATAATAAAATGCATAGAATGGAATTAGCTGCATTCATGTAGGTCAGATGGCAGGTTACTGGTCATGAAGATAGTGTTAAAATGACAATTAAAAGAGCTCCGCAACCCAAACATCGAGAGGCAATGGAATGCGTATAAAATGCACAAATACACTGTTCATCGTCAAATAAAGAATATCTGCTTGAAGGTATAATAGTGCGTAAGGTACAGAAATGCATAAAAACTTTAATTCAAAATAATTAAGTTAACAAAAGTTACTGAAGAAACATGTGTACCCGTATTTTTTTTAACTTTTGGAGTAGAATGCAACGCGTTCGAAGCACCCATCCACGAGATCACATGGGAAGGGTATTCTATATACATATTTTTTAATTAAGTTTCGATTTAGCACAGTTTCCCATCGGCTGTAAATTTGCATGCCTCCCCTCAACGACATTAATATTTTCATGGTTTAAAAAAAACTTTTCAGCCCTATATACAAATTTTTCCGCAATCGATCATCACTTCTTCTGCAGAGAATATTGCACGCCAACCATTTGACAAACCAGGCAAAGGCTCTATCGTATATTAATGGAGCTCGACACCTGCTTCATAAACCTCTGCAATAGCAGACAGGAATAGAAATATGTCGAAAGTCATGTCCAAATTCAGACTTGAACTTTGTTTAGACGTTTCACTTCTCGTCCTCAACATAATCGGCCGCGCGAGTGGAACTCCGAGAGTAGCCCGAGCTAGATTCAGCGTCTGAAACAGGCATAGTGTTTAAAAAAAAATAAAAAAAATCATTGAATTCATTGTGAATCACAAATATGACTGTCTAAAATGTCGACTATAGTGCTATATTGTGTACTATTTTTCTCGATATTATTAGCGCTCTTCTTTGGACGGATTTGTGGTGGTCACAGCGGCAGCCGGCTTGAGTTTGCGCTTGCCGCTCTTGAAACTGATCCAGCTGCTGAAGGATACTCAACTCGCAGCACGCGGCTATAGGGGTGTATTCACTGGCGGCCATATCCGTGTGCGCTATGCTGAGCACGTGCTGATGGCTAGCTTCCACAGTTATTTAGCAGCGTGTACCCGCACCATCAAGATTGCCGGTCTGGGCAGCCTATTAATGTGTGCTCGTTCTGAGCATGCGCTATAAACAGTGACCTCAAATATGGCGGCCCGTGAATACGCCCTATAAATATTCGAGCATAAGTGAAAATGTTTCACGTGACACTAGTTCTCTCCGGCTATACAGTTCGCGCAAAAGCACCCTGACGTGGCCGGCCTCCATTGCTTCCGGGGAACGCTTTTTTTTTTTCACCCATGAAAACAAGGGTAAAAGAAGCTTTTTCCCGGCCCTGTTTCTACACTCTATCGCGGAGCAGAAATGTGCTACCCATATTGCAAAGGAACTTTCAACCTTGAAGCTGCGAAAAAATAATCTCGATCGCTGGCGCCCGGAAAGGCACTTCGCGGCTGCCCGGAGTCGCTCGTCCGCTTGCCCACCCGTGACGTACGCGGGTAGGGAAAAGTAGGGATTTTTCAGTGTTGCCAGTAGAGAGTCGCCTCCTGGAATCATCGCGGCCGGCGTAATTTGAAAATTCAATAACTTCGCGAAAAAATTTTATTTTTATACAATAATTTGGTTATTAGTTGAGAAAGGGTTTTGATGCCGTCTGCAAATTTCCAGCCAAATCGAAGCCTACCGAAAAATCGGCGGAGTTCCCTTTGGCGGAACGTGCCGTGCATCAGTGTGTCGTTGTGGATTTTGAGTTCGACATTGGACTACCAAGAAAGGTTGGTTACGGGGAGCGCAGAGAACGAGGCTCGACTGGTTCTCAGAACTCAGTTTTAGCGATTGAAGTGACCATTTATTCTGACTGCGAGACTCCGGTGATGAAAGCAAGTCTTCTACAAACTCGTTAAGCTTCATTTAAGAGAAAGAAAAGGGTGTTAGTATTTGGAGGTGTTGCGTTTGGATAAATGCTCATTTCTTTTGCGCGAAGGCAAATAACGTAGGCGGGACTTGTGAAATGTCAGCAGATCATTTTTGACGAGATCATTTGGGTGAAGTAGAGTCTAACACGTTCGTTAACTCGCATTCAGCACAACGCGCGAAGCTCTACCACGTAATAATATCCAAACATTCGTAAGGCACATTGAAACAAATTCGCTCAGTTTGTCCGAGTTTTGTCAACACTTTTAGCGTGCATAAAGGCTGAGTCTCGCCCGATCCCTCAAGACAAGCAAAATATCATCCGTCACTCCCGGCAAACATTCCGTTTTGTTTTCGGGGACTAAATCATACAGATGCACCCTGTCTGAGTGGGACTAATCGGCTGCTTGTAGCTCGCGCGCACGCCTATCAGGTTAGTCCCAGTCGAGCGCAGTTAGTCCATGCTTTTGCGCACGGTACTTAGCTGAACCAGATGGTCCTTTCGGGGAGCAACTGAGTTCGAAAGGACCAAATGCTCGCCGTTGTCCCTTGAGGCCAACTTTTCTCTTAGAGTGATACACTCTCAACTTCGACGGTTTAAGTTCATAATGTGATGGTTCCCAGCTTCCACTGTGCCTTTAAACAAACCATCGAACTTCTCGCTCGACACTGATGATGAGTTGCGAGGGTAACGACTCTTGACGTCACAGCAAGGCAAATACTGGCCGTGACTTCACGGATGAAAACCATAAAACCGGGGTCACCGCGAGATTGGTGCTTCGAATGCCGCATGGCAATGCATTCAAGGAGGAAACTTGGCATGCGGCATTCGAACAACGGATATTGCAGTCACTCGTGTTTGCAGACTGCCTTTTGTACGAAGTGTGAGCAGTGTGACCCCGGTTTAAGGTGCAACCCCACCGTGCATGACGTTTTGGTGCTTTTTTGACGGCTTATAACTTTCTTTCTATGTATCTTACAATTATAAAGTTAATGTCAAATTAAAGAGCTGCTTTTCAACGATACTTTAATGTCTCGATATTACGATTATTTTTAGGTGTTAATTAAATATTTAGCTTTTAATAGACCACAGTCTCTAATATTGAAAAAAATATTTCTCGAGTTATAACGTCCCATCGTCCACGATATTTTACGTGAACGTTCGGTTGGATGTAATAAATTAAAAAAGTAAGCAACGAATTGTACAGATAATGTATATTTTAAAATAAAAAATAAAGTTTAAAATGGTATTATTTTATGGCGTTATAAAAACGGAATCACGTCAACTAATCAAAATAACGAGACATTAAATTATGAAGCATCCTTCGATATTACATTTTCCAGAACTTCCATATTGATATATTACACGTTAAGAATGTTATAAGACCTCAAACTTTTCCCATTCAGTTACGGCGAATGGCAGTTTCTTAATATAAAATACAGATGGCGACACGTGTTCAAGAACAGCTTGATGTGCATTTTCCGTCGTGTGCCGCTTGGAACGCCACGTGAAAGACAGAAAAAACGCCAGATGTCAGGGTGTCAGATGCCTGGATGCCCGCAGTGGGCGAGCCAGAGATGTCAGAACAACAAGCGCGAGGCTGCGGGTGCACCACAGCTGCTTTTGCGCGCGTTCTACTGTGCGTCGGTACACATGCCCGACGCGATCCAAATGAAATGGGCGCCATGAAATGCATTCTGCCATTTCAGATTCCGCCACGTATGCGAAAACATTTTAATGTTTTTATCACTTGCAAAAATCATTTTCGCAATCAAACTATGCTTGTCAGAATGGCTTGACTATATTTTGTTTCAAAAACCACCTTGGTGGCTCTTAAGTGGCAATGATATTAGAACAAAACATAAAACATTAATTCGTCTTAGTGTCTCTGAGCCAACGCGCTGGCCTATGAATCTCATATTTGTCGGGTTTAAATATTGGCCGAGGTGCCCGCAATCCGACGGAGGCCAATTTGAGATTTCGGTTGCACGTCAAAAGATCTCCAATTAGTCAAACTAAGCCCGCAATATTTTTTTTATTGGGGCTTGTTAAGTGATTTTTGTTGGTTTGGCTTGTGAAACCCTAAGATCTGAATATTTGCTTTGCTTTACCTTAGTTCGGAGCGCAGCCAACGCTACGGGCGGATGAAGCCTCTGAAGCAGCGCCAAGAGCGCGAGGTTAAGCTGTTCGTTCTCTTTCTGTGCCTATGCGGTCGGGCTAAACTAGAGCAACTAAATAAGCTACGCTTCATACACATCTTGGTGCTTAAAATGATGGTTGTCAGTTATCTGAAGCTTTATCTGAAATCACAGGAAACGCTTTTCCGTCCTCCACAAATGTTTAAACAGTTCGCGACAAAGCAAAGCAATATTACGTGAGCTTCCTGACACCGAAACTAATGCTGAGAAAGTCGCACTTTTGAATTATGACGATCGGCAGTCGCGTTTGATTTGTTACTAACCACCAAGATGGCGGCGTCTACAACAATATCGGGGAAAAAGTGCCGACACTCTAAGCGTAGCTTATTTGGTTTACCTCGCAGGCTAAACCAAGTGCCGTGGGGGATCGTGGGCCGAGTGTGTTGTGGCACCGCAGATCAAAGCACGTGGAGAAATGCTCGAGCGCGAGCTCCATGCAAAGCACGGAGCGCACGCTGCAGAACCTGTAGGGACTAAAGCCCTCGATGTGTTTACGTTGGTCTTTCAAGTAACGTCAAATGTGCCAGTGCACGAGGCCCGTCTCTCGAGCGGCCCTTGGAGGCAAATGGCGGTGCAGCACTAAAATGACTGGCCCTTGAAAGCGAATGGCGGCGGAGCACCCGCTCGTGGCACGTGTATTGCGCGTTTCCACAACAAAGGTTAACTGTACTTGTAAAAAACGCCTTTATCAAGGGGCTTTAGCAGGGACCCTGGGTTCAGTTGTCCATCTTCATCCTACCGTCGTGCGATCGTGTACCACATATACTGCGTGATGCACGTTAAAGACCCCGAGCTAACAGTTGTACTGCACTTTTTATAATCTTCAACCGGTAATAATGTCGCCCTACGAAACTGCTGCTCTCTAAAAAACTAACGACGAAATTTTGAATGCGCCGTTACATTTCATTTTTAAGTTCGCGTGTTCGCGTTTTTTTTTTGTCTACATTTTTTATTACCTATGATGAAACAGACTATAGTTGTCGGACTTCTGGAAAAATATTATATAACAAGAAAATGGCACGTGAACGCAAAATACAAAAAAACACATAGTCTCACTTAATAAAAATAACTGAAATAATTGAATTGATTATAATTGTGTTTCAAAGATTTGAACGCACCAAAAGCTATAAAAGCGAGCCTGATGCTTTGGATGGTGCGCTTATTCACTGGAGGTGTAGTTCAGGGCAGTATGCTCGCACTTGTATGCTCCGCTTCGGTCGCACGATAAAACCAAATACTTTACTGGTAATGTATATCGTGAAACAAAGCTTACCTTCTGTATATGTGCAATGCCCTCAGTTTTCGCGTGATTACATGCTTGTTTATCATTATTGTTTTCGCTTCCCACTGCGATTCATTTCGTGCTCTTTTGTGTGCTACATGCATTAGAGACCAAGGTAGCCCAGGAGCATTCTATTTCGCGGATTGTAAAATACCTATGCAACTTGCCACGTGTGCCACAATTAATACAAAATATTCTAAGCTTCACATGTGACCGCTTGCCTGAGTAAACATTGTTGTTTTTCAAGAACAATTGCGATTGTATGAAACCACGTGGGAAAAACTCGTTCTAAGCACGCGACCGTTGGCATGCAGTGAATACTCTAATCGGCGCCGAGATGATTGGTAGCTGTCAGCAGGTGGAGTTTTTCAATCAACCCAGAGTTAGATTGTTTCCTTCTTTCTGTTGCATTCAATCAAGAGACAACTTACACCAAATCTGAGGGTAATAAAGTACTATGAGCATTCAAACATAACGGCCCGGGCAGTATATGTGTACAAGCTTTAGCTTTTGATGCACTCTTAGCTTTCGATACGCACACCGCTAGTGTAAAATGTAGGGCTGTTTCATTCTTAGTCAGCGTACCATGTGCGTGCTTACACTATATTTTTTACAACGTCAAACTCTACCCATTTGCATCTTTTTCATTTTTACACACCACTACTTGCGCGCATAAATCACCAAATTAAGACTGGTACAAGATGTCACAAAAAAACTTAGTAGATTTTTTTGCCGCAAAAATAAACTACGCATCGCCTAACACTATTCTCCGCCCAAAGGTAGCGCTAGGTCACAACCAGATGCCAAAGTTTCATCCCGAACGGACACCTTATTCAAAAGTTATAAGTGATTTTCTGAAAATTTCAATGGGAAAATGGAGCCCATTTTGCCCGTTTTCGGTTTCTGGTGCCATAGAGCCCCATGTATTCGAAAACTCAATCGGCCGCCATTTTTCAACTGAACTTTTCAGAAAATCACTCATAACTTTTGAATAAGGTATAGGATCGGGCTGAAACTTTGACATCTGGTTGTGACCTCTAGCGCTATCTTTAGGAGGAAAATGAGCGTCCGGCAATTCCTAGTTTAATCTCGCAATAAAAAAAATGTAATTTGTTTTTTGTGACACCTTGTTCATTGCTTCAACTATGTGCAAAAGCTATCCACAGCCCCAGAATCTTTGACTGGCCAGTCATTGCATTTATCACTGAAATCGTACTAAAATTAATTCTTATCATTTATTGCTGTAAGTGAATTATTAACCTCGGCATTTTTTTTTATTATGACTCCCGCACGAGTCCTACTTTGGGTTTACCAAACTCAACATCTAAACCTTAGTGTCATTTTTTTGTGTTTTCCAGCCTCGTGGTTTCGGTCAAAATAGACACCCAGCTACCTAAATGAGACACCTGACCGCCCAAAAAGTAGTTCCTTTGTTTTGATTTTTAGGTAGTGAATTCCTCAAGCTAGAATGTTGGAAACCTAAGTCTATCACGTCATCACGTTTTCCTGGAAATCCACAAAGAGCCAAACATATGCACGACAAAAGGGCCAGCCCGTCATTTTGCCGCCTGCAGAGCAGAGAAAGCAACACTCGGTCATGGACTTCTAGAAGATTCGCGTTCATTCTTGCACCAGACGTAACTTTCGCCCTGCTTTCTTCTCGAAAATGCCAGTTCATCCTCGCCCTCGCCCCGAGCGCACGACGCTCGAACCTTCTTTGCCGAACTTCCGAGATAGTGACGCACTGTAGATAGTAGATAAGCAGCTGCCCGCGACCTTGTCGAGTCAGTCTCGCTCTCGCTCTCTGTTGCGCTGCCGAATCGCCGCCTGCTTTTCTGCTGCCTCGACGCTGTTTCTTTACTTTTTTTGTTTGGCACAAGCAGTGGCGGATCCAAGGGGGGGAGCGACGGGGGCGGCCACCCCCCCCCCCCCAAACAAAGTCAACCCTCCTCCCTCCCTCCTTCTCGGAGGGCAATTTGACATGGGTGGACCCCCCCTTGCACAAGAAATGGGAGAATAGCATCCTTAAAAATTGTCCACCCCCCCCCCCCAAAACGGAGTTCTGGATCCGCCCCTGGGCACAAGTTCACCGATTAAACCTTTATTTTTCAGTTCACTGTTCGTCCTCTAGTCACCTTTATTCGTGAAAATATAAATCTGATCACATTAAAATATGTGTAATTGGCCTCTGAAATCTCCGATGACGGCGCACAGGCAATTTTACATTTTTCAACTCATCAGTGGTTTTGTTGTGCATGTGTCTCGCCATTTGGCTCAGGACGATTTTCGCGTTTTGTTCTGCCCACATTTGCCGGAGACGTGAGCTCGGAGCGCAGGCAACTGGCCCCCTTGCACGAGAACTGGCGCAGCCGTGCGCGTTCCAAAGAAAGCTCGTGCAGAGAAAATCAAGCAAGGGACCAGGGATGTCAAATTCAGGATATAGAAAAATAACCCACTGTATCGAAGCGCCACCACACACGATTTCTCGCATTGATGTGCAGGCCTGGAAGGCGATCTCACCGCCATCTGTTGGTTCAGAACCACACTAACCAAGGGTGGGGTTGCACCTTAAGAGTGCTCAAACGAAACATCTCAACGCTAATATTCAATTACATGGTGATAATTGCGGGGAGAAGTGAGTGGTCCCAACTCCAGTACGAACTTCCTGCCTTCGACATCGCTTCGGCGTCTCGTGAGCCTCCAGCGTGCACGCCCAGCCAAAGCACGGCGGAAGACAACGAGCATGCGTTGGAGGCTGGGAATCTGAAAGAAACGCACTTTCGTTCTCACCTTCTCAGTGACTTACAGTCAGACTTGTACGTAGTTCAACTACTCTACTCAAGTTACTGTAGTTTAACTACTTTTCTGAGTAGTTTAGTAAGTTTCAATTACATTTTTATTTCGGTAATTAGTAGTTTACTTTAATTACTTTTTTTAGTAACTTCTACTCGAGTTACTAATTACTTTCGAATTTAGTGGTTGTTTGCCTATACAAACATTCCTACACAAAGGAGATAAGATGTTGGAAGATCAGCTGATATTTGCAAAGGGGGGGAAGCATGTGGCGTAGGAAGGGGGGGAGGAAGTGGTCTGGAGAATCTGAAACCCCCCAAAAACATTCACAAGCCCCCCCCCCCCCCCCCACACACACACACACACTGCAACAACACTGCTACGAGGCGCATGGGAGCGAACAGACATGACGCAAGAGTGGCCGAGTGACTGCGGGATTAGCGCCGAAGACTGGCGTTTCTTTGTGTCTCCGAAGCTCAAGGAGACTCGACCCTTTTGAAGACAGGACTGGTCCCTCTCCTCCCAACGTAGAAACTCTCGCACATTACAGTAAGTGCACACACTGCATCCTCACTCAAAGGATGACAACAAAATGGAGCACCTGCTCTGAAACTCATCTGGTGCTCCCGTAGTTTGTGCTGTACTCGAAGAATAGCGTGCTAAAGGGCAACACAAAGATTGCCTTTTTTGTGTTGCCTTTCCTCCCAAAACTCAAAATATGCAGATCTTCGAAATTCAAAGATCGTTCGAGAAACCTGTAGTAATTCCCCCAACGTTTGTATATAAAAAATAATAAACAGGCAGCGTTGTGAAGTACTCTATGTACATGGTGCTTAAAGTACTACTGTTCAGAAAATTTGTACCTGAAGTAAAAATTGAACATAGCTACAGTTGTGCACACAAGGACAGGGACAGAGAAGAGGAACACGTAGACGACAGACAAGTGCACTATGTGTTCCTCTTCTCTGTCCCTGTCCTTGTGTGCGCAACTGTAACTATGTTCAATATCTACCAACTCGCCCAACTGTCTACTCTAAAGTAAATTATCTGAACATGTAACATGTACTTGTATTTTTCGGGGAAAGTAAACTCCTGACTTCAATGTACATTCCCCGAATTTGAAAAAAAATTAATAAAAAAATGGCGGTAGTGTCGTGTGAAAAAGCGCTCTTTCGAGACGTCATCTGGTCATTTCTCTGAGTGAAGTAATGGCGGATGTGAGACCGATGGAAATAAGTGCCTTATAAGTTGATTGTGTCAAATGGGTCGTCGGCGAGAGTAAAACAACTACTCTGGGGCGATTTGACCTGACACAATATTTTCTGCCATTTCCGTAAAAAAACTGATGCACTTCCTATTACCCCTGGAGCAATTCATACCAGTTAAAAAACACTGTATAGGGAATGGAAGGGCATCGTGAAAGATTGTAATAAACGTACTTGCACTTTCCCTTGATATATATTGTATATATAGTACGTTGCTTCAAGTGCATTTCACCCGGTTTACTTACTTTACTTGAAGTACATAACTTTTCATTTACTTTGTGCTTCAAATACTTCTTAGATGTACTTTACGCAGCACTGTAAACAAGCACACTGTCTAATAAATTAAGCTTCGACAGTGCTAAATCTCAAAGTAGAAATGACACATTCGCAGTACATCACTGACCAAACAAACAAGAAAGTACAAAACAATTTGGCACGCAGAAGCAGAACCAGCTACTAAAGCATTTCTGTGAAAAAAAGTCGATTCATTTTTGGCTAGCACAATTTCGTTAACAAATAAAAACCTGTGTACTTTCTCTTTTTCTATAAAAAAACATATTAAAGTAACTTC
Source organism: Ixodes ricinus (assembly GCA_037355805.1). Lineage (NCBI taxonomy): Eukaryota > Metazoa > Arthropoda > Arachnida > Ixodida > Ixodidae > Ixodes > Ixodes ricinus. The sequence goes on from JAZHYW010006995.1 coordinate 10,823, forward strand.
AGAAGTAACTGCAAAAGTAATTCGCTACTTTTTTACGGTAATTAGTAATTTTCTAAATTACTTTCTATTTGAGTAATTTCTACTCTATTCAAATTACTTTGGACGTCGATACTCAGTAACTAAACTTAATTACTTTTTTTGAGTAACTTGTACATGTCTGCTTACAGTGACCCTCGTCTGCTGAGCACAAGAAGACATTTTTATACTCCGTTCACGCCTAAGCTGAGACTGCGGTGGAAGCTATATAGAAGCGCGTTGGACCAGTCTAGAGTCACTTAATAGGTTTCCAGAGTACCGAAACTTCCAGGCTCCGCGCCGTGGCGCTCAAATTCATCCATATCCGTGTCACCGTTTTGGAGCCATGCATGGTTCACTGTCCAATAACTGTACACATACCGCGTCACTGGCGTTGTCGAAAGGTTGAAAGGTCTTTCAGGTTAGTGTGTGGCGCTGTGTATAGCTGCTTTATATCACTTGCGACACCATTTAGAATGCAGTCTAGCTGCACCCGTGTAATCAGAACTTCGTGGTTCACGTTAAAGACCTCCAGCTTAGTTGTCATGCCTCACTGGTAAAATATCTCATTTTGAGAGGAGTCACCTATCACTGCCTGTATATCCAGAAATACAAATAAATCACTCGACGAGGGTGTTTTGTGCCGTGTTGCCATTGCAGAGGCGAACTTTATCGCTTCGAGCTTAGCCGCTTATTTCTGTCATCACATTAAGCCGCTGGCATGTCTCTGTTTATGCTTTTTGAGCATTCAAAAGACTGTTGTATAAATTCCGAAGCACTTCATCCATTTATTTACAACTGCATACAAGATGGTCGGGACTGCACAGGAACAGGATAGATTGAAACATAGCATCAAGCCCTTGTTATTGGGCGACGTGCGCGACCGAAAGCGCCGTTGTGGTCGGCCTTCCACGATTGGCCGAACGCTGACTATGACGTCGGAAAGGGGATTTATCATCGACGGAAATAAGAGGAATGAAAGAACTTTAATTTGGACGGTGTTGGCAGTGTTCCTCTGAGAGCGCAATGATTTCAAGCTTCCACCATGCTATTTACAAACACCATCGAACTTGTTGTTAGCAAGGTAATGACGTCACAAGGGGGAACCATAGGAGGGCGCCACCAAAATATCTCGCCGCTAATAGCTTGACAATTGCTTTCCTGGCCAGATGAAGCTTGCAGCGAAGTTCAGCAATGATTTCCCCATGACGATCGTCAAGGCAGTTTGCCGTCGACGCTATCTCTGTAAGTGGTTAATGCAGACAAATGGAACTGACGGTGAGTTATGAGAATGGCTTGATATAAAATCAATGAATATCTAAACCGCAACCACTCAAGGATGTTTGCGCCATCATTCATTCTACCTTAGCAGCAAGATGCATCTCATTCACTGAGGGCATCCAGTGACATACCTATCCAAGACCGTGCTGTCAAGGCTTCATTCATGTTTTTGTACAAAAAAAAGGCAATGTAATAAAAAAATTAAAAAAAAACTCAGATGACAATTGCCTGAGCGCCCATTCGCACAAAACTGTTTGCTTAAATTACGTTATGAGTCACCCGGACATTCGTGCATGGAAGTTTACATGCATGCTACTCCTTATTTATTTATTTTTTACGCTTTGTACGAAGTGAGGCAATTTGAATAAAAGGCACTGCAATATAATAAGCAACAGTTCTTCCAAGCGCCGTTCGTACCGAACCAAGCTCAGTCGAAGCAGCCTGATCGGCTGCGAGACCAATGAAATACACTCGCCTCACAAAGCTCGATTCCTGCAGTGCGCTTGCGATTCATTCGTGTTATAATGGCAAGATGTTCAAAACGAATATAGCTTCAGAAAGTATCTGCGGCAAACCCAATAGAGCTCTTTGTTGTTCTGGGCCAGTACTGGGGTGTGTCTGACAAAGATGTACACTGCGCGACACTGTTAGCGCGAACGCGATTTCGGCGCGTTTCCGCATTTAGTTCTAGAGAGTACTGGCGGGCATCAAATTAATCACTTATGTTAGTACTCCGATTGAGCACTTTCCACCACTATAGTAGTTTTCTTGACAGTCCTTTAATACTAAGAGAAAAAAAAAACTTTGGATTGTGTGGGGAGGAGGATGAAAGTTCAAATAAAGATAGCGCACTTGTTTAAAACTTGCATCGAAATATTTGGACGAGAGAATGTAGGCATACTACGGAACCATTGGACAAGAAGAAAATGAAAGGAACAGAGAGAAAAGTGAGGGTACAGTTGGGTAGCCAAGGACAGTCTCTGAGACGTACAGAACATTCAAAACGAATATTGTTCGAAAGTGACACTTCTGCTTACCTGTGTTTTTGTGCCACTGCTCGTGGAAGGGCAAGATGTCCCTTATGCACTTCAAAAGGAAGCTGGGAAAGAAACCAAAGAAATATTAGACACATTTTCCTCGATTTGCCTACACTATATTTGGAGCATAGTCAAGGATGTAAGCGGTTCATTCTCATATTTTATATCTTCGTTGCTGCATTGTGCACACAGGCGGGCATTTTTATCTGAGCATGACCTTCACGTCGCAAACCCCGAGCCTCTTGCAACTGGACATTTTTCCGGTGAAACTTCAGTTGTCGGATATTTTCATACGTTATTCATTTTTAGTTCCGGTGGCCCTAAGGATGTCTCCGAAGTTAGGAGGTGTCGTTCCGAACTTCTTTGTGATTGCAGACATCCTTGAAAAATTAATATTCGAGTTTTACAGAGTGGACCTAATGGCATTGGCCGATTAATAACGTTTAAATGTGCGCTTTATATTTAATGAATATTTATTATTTGCCTAGTAAAAAAAAAATGATTCCCAGGTAGGGATGAAGGTTACTTCTACTTCGTTCCATCTTGGGTCCAGACGCAGCCGATGCTACAAGCGCGAGCTCCGGGCTTCCAGCGTCCCTGCCAAGCACGCGCGCTCGTGCAGTACAGGCACTGTTCAGGGCCACACGCTCGTGTTTGTAGCATCGGCTGCGTCTGGACCCAAGCTGAAACGAGGTATAGTGTTATGTGTGGGGAATATTTTGACCATAGAGTTATTATAATGTACGCTAGAGGTTCAACTGGCGCTAGTGTCTATGCGACTTCCGTGACGCAAATTGAAGCAGACAGCAACCAGTCTACTTTTGCGGTGCTCCTGTGCATTCCTATGGGAAAACGCGCGTGCATTTTGCCTCTTCGCCGAAAAATAACACGGAACACTTTGGTTATTTGGGTCGTACCGAATAGTATGTACCTTGATTAACACTGTGAAAGTGTAATTGCTTTAGTTAGCGCATTTTTCTTCATCAGTGAACGATGTTTAACTTCGCTCCATTTCAGTCCCAAACGTGTGTTCCGCAGCAGGTGTGTAAAAACAAGCGACGATTCGAAGCAAAATTACAATCGAAAGGAATATAGAGTGTGTTCAAGGCTCGCCAGCATTCCGGTGACGCTTATATATTGATAATATGCCAGTCCTGTCACTATATGAAAATGACCCTGTCGTGCATGAGCGGATAAAAACATTCAAAACGTAGAGAATAAAGTCCGTGGGCTATGAAAGGTGTCTCTTCGCATTGTTTTCTCTGCCGGGCAGCTTTTATCGGGCACTTGTTCTCAAAGATTTCGAGCGTGCGGGTGATATTTTGAACGCAGAACAAGCAGCTTCGCTCAGAGCAGAAAGAATAAAGCGGTACTTACTTATTTAAAATCAGAATAGTTTACGTGGCCTTCAATTTATTTTGATCCTACATGCACGTGTAGTTACAGATCCAGTGTTACTGCGTAGTTCTTGCCGTCTTTATTAATTTCCAGATGTTCTTCGTTCGTTTGGCACGTATATCCCCCACGCTGGAAAGCGCCGACGTCGTGTTCGCGCTAACAGTGTCCGACAGTGCACAAAAATACACGTACGAAGCCGTTTTAGCACCGTTTTTAATGCGATGAATTTGAAAGAAAAACGCCGTAACTGACCAATTATTTCGTCGGCCTGACTGAGAAATGTTCCAAGCTACCTAGTACGTACGTATTATTTGGGATATTTGCTCTTATGATCGAGCGCAGGGAGAAAATGCACTCACTTTTTTCCATAGAAATGCATTACCGGAAGTCAATTTCGGACTGGTTGCTGTCTGCTTCAATTTGCGTCAGCACACTAGCGCCAGTTGAACCTCTAGCGTACATTATAATAACTCTATGATTTTGACCGGCTGGAATCGCGCTATATACGATGATTAAACCACAAACCGCAGTCTTTGAATTAAACTATTCGAAAGAAATTTCCCTATTTATAACAAATATCGATGTTTTCATCAGGCTCTTCAGAAGTTTTCATCCTTCGATAGGTTGCATTTACATTAGGTCAGAAGGGCGCTGCTACATCAGCAGATAACCACACAGGTTAGCGGTTAGACATCATTTTAATAGATGTCAGTCTGCTGATACATTATTTAGATTCCTCAAATCTCAAGGCACTGTCCAGTCCCAGTAACATCGACCGATCTTGTACTGAAAATAGCGGGAGGGAATTGAAAGGTGTGGCGCAACGTTCGTCGCAGTAGCAACCAGTGTTTCTTCTTCTTTTTTTCTTGAATTATTTAAAGTGTTTGATGAAGTGAATGGGACAGTTGTAATGTCCCGATTTTTCTATACATGCTACTAATGATGCTGAAATTGCACTAAGGTATCCGCAATGCAAAAACGTACTTCATAAAAAAAATCGGAAAATCTAGTTATTGAGGTTGATCGCAAAAAACTTTGAGACGAACCAAATTGTGTTCTCATATTACCCATAATATCTTTTAAATAGCCATACGAGGTAGCAAAAGTTTACAATCGACAAAACTTTGCATATTAATTTGCCCAAGCTCAACATGCACCTTTCTTTTTTTTTCCTTTTTTCTTTTCAATATTTTTTTTTTTTTTTACCAAACTTGGGACAACCTATTTACCGCACAAAGACAGAGAGCCTGTTCCCCCCCCTCACTCTCCCAAAAAAGAAAAGAAAAACAGTCTTTTTTGACGCCATAGTGGAGGAGCCGCAGGCACCGAAAAGGAGAGCTCCAAAAACACCAGCGCGCAAGACGGCAGCAGTAGATCACTGCACCCGAGACACACCGTGACCCGAGCCCACTGAGAAAGGACGGAAAGAAAATCTGTTTCCCTTTTCTCCACCGACACAAACACACCCCCTCTCTCTCTCTCTCTCTCTCTCTAATCTCGGGCAAGTCCTGTGAATGAAAGCCACATGGGCGAACGAACCCGACAACCTTATTCCTCTTACCTTTTACGAATGCCGTACTTGTAGACGACTTCGCGGAAGCAAGGAGGGGCCACTGAAGCCTCCACATTCGTAAAAGCCGTCGGATGCGAACCCCACCCCGCGTAGGGTCACGAGAGGGAGGGTCAGACCCTGGCCCCCTTTTCCCCCTCCGTGTCTTTTTTTTTTTAATTTAGAGCGTTTGCATTTCTTCTACCAGGCTGTTTCCTTTCGACGGCCATGGACTTTGACCTGTTGCGTTTCCTCTCTCCCGTCCTCCTTTGATGATAGCTTCGCGTTACACCTCACGCAACGTTCCCCCGTAGCGCACGCAACAGATTCACTTGGTGACCTTTGTTACTTTCCTTTTCCTGTTTAACTTTTAATGCTTCACTGGGAGTTATTTATTTGTTACCTCGGAGAAGGAAAAGTTGCTAAATAAATTACTTTTTTTTTTCGAGGGGGGGGGGGGGGGTTGGCGAGGGGCATCAAAATGTTCGTTGAACCTCGTCTATTGGCAACCCCGACCCTGTGCATTTTTTCTCCTTTCTCTGTTTGAGATTCCGGCCGCCAGGCCCACCAGTTGTTCCTGTACACTGGAACGGGTTACAGCAACACCACCTAGACCTCTCCCTTCATGAAATGTCATCACAGTCGGATCGCGCTAACTCGGCTATTGGGCCCGAGCCAGACCTTCGACGCGCTGATTGGACGCGAGCCCCAGCCGAACACTGACACAGCACTCGTGCCCAATCTCACGCCTCGATCGATCTGACGGTGATGACGCGTGCTGAGGCCATCTGTTTATCTAGGTGGTGTTGGTTAGAGGCGCTTCCTTACCGCTCCTGTCCTTTTGTTAATCACGTCTTTCACGCTAGGTGGCGAGCCAGTTCTTGTACTGATTTTTTCGCCTTTTCCCTATCTTCTTGAATGAAGAGAAACAAATAAAATTGAATTGAGTTAAACATTAGTGAACAGCTCACATTTTCTCACGTAACGGCACTTAAGCCTAAAACGTAACGGTGTAACGGCGCGTAACGGCAGTTAAATGGCTTAAGTGCCGCTACTTTTAACTTCTTCAATTGCTCTAGCATCGCCTAAAGTGCGATCAGTCCCGGATTGCTTACTGCTGCGATCTATGAAAGAAGGAAAGTATGCATTTTCGCTGCGAGATTGATAGGTGTACGCGACGACGCCAGTGGCAAATGTTGCTGTTTCGTGCCACGGCCAGCACCCTTGATTGAGGCCAAGAGCAGGCTCATACGCTTGTTTTGTTGACTAAAATCGTTCCGAAAAGATCCCTCGGGTGTGATTGATTTCGCATCATTTGAAGTTTATATGTGCGCGCTGTTGTACGTGTATGGGAATAATGAGAGCTTGTTCAGAAGTGCCGCTTCTGCCGGCTTAGATGTAGAGTGGTATTGACAGGCAATTGTATAATCGGAACCTGGCTGGGATAGCTTTCGACCTGAACCTTCCGAACTGCCCCTCGACAACCACCGTTGTCTAAAGCACCAATAAAACAAAGCTGAGTCTATTTTTTATCCTTTGGTGTAATTAAATCTCGCCGACGAACGCATGTTCGGCAACTCATGGGAAGAAATGAACGCTAAAAAAATATATAATTTTCCTGATTTGATAACATTTCTCTTCCTTTTCCTGATTTTGTCTCGAAAAGGTGTACGTGGCCGGTTTTATAGGCGAGATCCGTACACACTTACGACATTGGATGGAGGAAAAAGAATCTGAATTGGGTAAATCGTGACTTCAATTATGATTTAAAGCGCTTGGCGTTTCCTGGTACAAATTTAGTCAGACCATTCAGAAAAAGAAACAGCTCGATTTTTCTTCATATATTAAGTGTGTACATTATTGGATTATTTTGGTTAGTACACTTATTCCATTTAACTTACCTTCGCCCAATTAATAAAAAGAAATTGTTTGCCAAGGTGGATAGAAAAGCAAAGTGGCGCACTTCCGTAGTACAAAAAAAAATGAGAAAAAAAATAGCACGGCTAAGTTTTCCTTTTCGCTTCCCTCTCCGCAGCTGACTATTGTTGAGAGATGCAAGATACTTGAAGTAACAAACTGAAGAGAAAGCAACAAGCGACTCTCTCCCCTTCCTCAAACCCTCATTTCTAGCGCTATCGGGAGGAATCGGCATCGGCAAGCCTGTCACCTACAGCAGGGTGAGGACGGCAGGCATCTGCTTTAGACTTGTGACCTTCCGTCGCGCTTTACCTGTACGCGCACGTCCGAGGATATAGAGACGCCGAAGCGCCATCGAAGGTAGGAAGTTAGACTTGGAGACGGGACACCTAATGAACCCCCTTACCGTTCTCATCATCTCATCCCCAACACCAATATTTTTTCTTTTAAATAAATTTGCGTTGCCGAATTAAATGACAAAGTTTCAGCACTAACCGTTATTTGATTTAAAACTAGCTCGAACACATGGAGCTCTATGGCGCCAGTCGCCATAAACGGGCGAAAATCGGTCCCCCTTTTCCCGTTGAATTTTCAGAAAATTGCTCGTAACTTTCGAAAAAATATAACGGCTAGTGCTGAAACTTTGCTATCTGGTTGGCGGACAACTAGTGCTATGTTTGGAAGGTAGATTGAGAGCTCGGCGTTGCGTAATTTATTTTGACTGCAAAAACAAACCAAAAAGAAAAAACTGTCTTTGTTTTCTTGTTGTTTTCTTCTAGTATACAACGTGCAAACGCATTTTTTACTATTTCTATTATGACTGACAGTTATATAGGGCTTTGACCTGCTCTCAGCTTTATACTTGCCGGCAGCATTTTAGGATGGAAGTGCGCTGTTGTGTAGGACGATTCCACGTGCTATTGTTTATCCACGGAATTATAAATATGAAAACTTTTGAACAAGATTTCAATATTTATCTTAAGTGGCTCACATTTTGATGTGTTAATTGATGAACTGACAATGGTACTCTGTTCACAAACAGTTAAAGCACAAAAAAGTTTCTCGCCAACATTGAACACACAAGGAAGGATGACTTAGGGTGAAGGTACAGCGATTTACTCGCGCCATCAGTTGTAGTGTACTTAATTATGTAATTAATTTATGCCTTCAATTAACCCTTCCTTTCAAGGCTTGAGTTGATTTAAACAACTAAATATTAACTTGTCCCGTAAAAAAAAAGGGTAAAACCAGATACATTTAGGGAGGATTAATCAAGATCTAATAAAAAATTACTCTTTTGATATTTGTTTTAACCATCATGATTTGTTTTGATTTTGCTCTTTCCAATTTTCATGATCTTTGGAATACCAACTGCTCACCTCACAGTACGATTGTACTCAAGGTCATTCTACATTAAAAATAAATGCGCATTAAAAAAGACTTATTTTGTGTCGTCTTTTGTCGCTTTCGCCGAACGCCTGAAATACAAAAAGCGACCTGACCAAGAACGATGGCTCCGTCTAAGTAAACAAGAGAAACGCTGGCTAAAGCACCACTAACTCTGTGGGAAAATTAACATCCAGGGCTGAAACGATCTGCACTGCACTTTAACTTTTCTGGCAGAACACGCAGATACAATCCCTAGAATCTAAAGAGAGAGATAGAGATAGAGAACCTCAGAGAATAAAGACGAAGTATAACTTGAGACATAGCAGATCCACGCTGTAGCAACAGAAATGATGCAAGCATGTGAGAACGTCACGGTTAAAGGGGTCATAAAACAATAACGGGTTGGAATATTCATGACTTTGCAGAGGCGTACACTGGCCGAAGTGTACTCGCACAGACCGCCATTGATTAAGGAACGTCTTTGTCGAGGTGAAATTGTGAGGATAAGAGGGCACTGTATTTCTTTCACTTTCGCCTTCTCACAGATTGATGACGTAATTTTGGGATGAAAACCAACCGCCTGACGACAGTCGAGCGCGGCTCATCGATTGGACACGAGAACTGCGTGAGCACTCGACTTGGGCTCGTAACAATCAGTTGCCTCGGCGGACACTGAGGTAGTGGCTCGTGTCCAACCATTGCGGTGATGAGAATAGCCGAACTCTAACAACGCATGGAGCTCAGCACGCGCTTTCTACTTTGCCAATCTCAGCGCCTGGCTAGGATTGATGTTGGCGGCTTAGGATAGGCACCAGGCCACGTGGCCGCTTGTTCTGACTCCGAGTTGAGGGGATGAACGATGCTCATGTTAATTTTTTTTTCGACTGTTATTGCATAGGAAGAAAAACCATGGCAAGTTTATTCAGTTATTTTTGTTAACGAGTAAATCCGAGCAGTATTTAGTGCAAGTTGAAAAATCGTTTTATGACCCCATTCCTGTCACCATCCATGGCCTTATTTATTTTTCTGCGGGAGCCGCTTATGCATCTCCCAAAACGTAGTAACTTGTAAGAATGCGAAAATCAGCTATATTATTACAAAATAATTGGTCAATTAACGATGTGAAACGAACTCGGTAACAACGCGAAATGGAACAATGAAGGAACCACAAAAAACAAAAATAAAAGAGCACACACAAAAAAAAAAACGCAACGGTTCGTCGGTAAAGTCTTACTGCCTCACGTCACAAATACACGTGCTACGACAGAGGACAAAGCGACACCGCTCACGTCATGGAGAAGGAAATCGGCAACCGCCAGTGGGAACCTTAATAAAGAAAGTTATTATGCAAACGAAAAAAAAAAACAATTGTAATGCAAAAAGAAAAAAAAAACTCGCTAAAAGCAACAGCAACGGCGACGCGCCGAAGAGCCGGCACTCTGACAACGGTTAAAATTCCAACCACCCTGGGCGCCGCTCTTTTTAAATGGCCCGAGGAGGTGGGGAGGGAGAGAAGGAAGGAAGAGAGGGCGAGATAAAAGAAAGAAGAAAAAAGAACCCGAATCCCGCCGGCGGTCCGTGCAGCAGACTCGGTTCCCAAGAGTAGTGGCCGCGCCGCCACGACGGCTTCGTGGGAAACGGCACTGGCTGCGGCGACGACGGCGCCCGATGCTTAGAAAGAGCGAAGAAGCAGAGAGGGGGATGGAAGAAAGGAGAAGGGGCGAGAGCAAATAAGGAAGCCGTGAGATGGAAAGATAGAGAGGAAAAAAGAAAATACTTTTCTCCCGTCTTCAAGGTCACACGCAAATGCACCCCCTCGTTCCCCTCCCTCTCCGACACCAGGGCGCGGCCGAACGCCGAACGGCCCAAGCAGACGACAGAGTTGCTGCTGCTCTCACATGTTGCATTCATTACTGCTGCTAACTTCTTTTTCTTCTTTAAACCGCGTGGCGTTTAGATTAACGTCTTGTTTTTCAACACCGTCGAACGGAAACGCTTCTTGAGGAGAACGACAAGAGTCGGTCTGTTAGAACTTAGAGGACGTCGGTGTTATTTGTCGCGAAACATTCACGAAATACCCGACATGGCGGACAAGTAGCTGACGATGTTTTCACGCGTACCGTTCGCGGGGAAAAACAAGAAACGATTTCGCGCTTCCGCTTAGGTAGGGAATGGCCGCCCATCATTACGCCTTAGATCGTAATAAACGCTTGTCATTAGTTCCCGACCGTTCACTTTATTACTGTCGTTAATCCAGCCCCGTTACAGCCGAGGGCGTTTGCCGCCCTGTTGCTCTCGCAACTTTATTAAGGGGGCCGGTTCCGGTGCCTGATGCCGCCCAGAAAGAAAAAAAGAAAAACGTAGCAAAAACAAGTTTATACAAAGATAGCGCGAGCGGTGATCAATAGCTCCGCTACCGTGCGCCTCAAATCGGGATTTTATGGAAATTGGGAAGTTACAGGACAAGCTCGAAGCGGGACGCAGTCTGCTACCGCGCATGTCTCGCCGAAATGAACGAATTATGCAAAAATAAATAAATAAATAAAAATATTGCGCACACATTTGCACACGCAATTGAACGAACGCCGAAATTCCCGCGGTCGAGCGGTATTTGCGCAAGAACGAACAGTGCGTAGATAAGTAATGAGCGTTGCTTTAATGCAAAAAAAAAGGCTCCATGCATACGGTGACCATCCAGAATTTCGATTCGCTGATAATCTCGGTAAATAAATAAATAAAAAAAAAGTGAAGCAAGAAAGGAAAACGACCCATTTCACCGCACCGTTTGCAAGCGGTGTGGCAGGTAGCCCACGGAGCGTAAAATGGTAAACGCGGGGGTATGTCCGCACGGCACTGCATCGTGAGAATCAAATAAGGAAACAAATAAAAGAGGAAACGAGCGAGGGAGAGTTCAGTTTCCGACGAGAAACAAAATTTCCGACGTTGAGCGAGCAACTGTTCCGTTCCTTCCGACGCCGCGGAAAAAAATTCCCACGATTCTCCTGAATTCCCACGGTTCGGCTCTGCCGCCGGACACCACGCGCGCTCACTGGCTTCGAAGTGTATTTCCCCGTTCACCTACGAGAGGGCGCAACGTGGAAATCAACTCGCGACCAATCGGAGAGGATCTCGGCGAACCGACTCCATAAAAATCGCCGGAGTCGCCACGGCCTCAAATTAAGGGCCTTACCTCAAATGCAACCGCGGCGCCAGCAGCGGACAACAACCGAAGCTTTAAGAGTCGGATGTGCTCGGAGCTTAAATTAAAGATTGAAGCAAAACCAAATGCACAAGTTGCTCAAAATTGTTTAAATAAATATACAAAGATATTTTTAGTCACACACATTAACTGTGTGAATTGAAATAAAAACCTCAAAGAGGGTAGTACTACAAAAAGACATCAGACGGCGCTCCGCTTTCCGTATAATATGACGTCATACAGAACGTTGGTGGGGGGATTTCACGCAGGCCTGGCGCTCGGGGCTCTCAAGCGCTCCCATTGGCTCTCGTACAGGCGCGGGAAAAAAGCACCCTCCGCCGGCGTACAAAAAGCGGCGGCGCCGGCTTTTCAATGGCAGTAGAAGGAAAGCTTTTGGCGCTGGTTCGTCGCGGCATCCCGTATCGTCTAGTCCCCCTCCGTCGTCGCCGGCGTCCTCCCACGACCCAAGTCACGGCGTGTGATTGTGCCTGTGTGCGTGTGCGTGCGTGCTCGTGTTTGCCACACACTCTCGTCAGCGAACCATCGCCATGTCCCAAACGGAAATTATGTCGCAGGAGGTGTTCCAACGCGCCGTCAAAAAGGGCGACGCCAGCGAACTCCAGCGACTTCTACAGCGGTGGGAGGGCTCGCTCAACGTCAACTTCTACGACCACGAGGGACAGACCGCGCTGCACAAGAGTGTCATGGACGGGAACTTGGAACTCGTCAAACTGCTCGTCAAGTTCGGCGCGGACACGCGGTTGGCCAACAGGGACGGTTGGAGCGCCATCCACATCGCGGCGTACGGTGGTCACCAGGACATCGCGCTCTACCTCATCTCCAACAGCGGCACCCGGAGGTAGTGCTGTTATCTTTTTATATTACGGCAATCAATTCCACAACGCTTTCGACGTTGTGTCATGTTGTCACCCGCTTGACCGCCGGGAGTCCGTTGATGTGATGCGGTGCTTCTGCTACGTCGTCTGCTCCGCAATAGTGACGACGTCTGCCACCCGTTGGTCATCGTCTGATTACATCGCGGCGGCGATCGTCGTCTGCGACTGTTCGTCGTCTGCAACTGTGCGACCCCCATGGACTTATCAACGCCTGACCTCAAGCAAAGAACCTTCCCGAAGACCGTCGCTTTTGACTCTTACCTGTCTCCACTAGTATGCCCTAAACATCTTCAGGCGAGTAGCGTGTTTTACTCGATAGCCGTCTAATTTTTTTTCATGAATTACGTCAAAAAAATATGTAAATATGAAAGGGTCACTGATTAATCATGTACGCGAGAGTTATGGTCCAACAAACGTGAAGTATCAAGTGGACGTCGCAGCACTGCGAATGCGTGTACATAGTGTAAGATGCGTTGTTACGCAACGTCGCTTTAGTTAGACTTTTTTTTTTGTAAGATAAACTAATAATGGAAAAGTTCCTCCTTTGTAATTTTTTTTGTTTCGTTTTGTGCGAGAAATGCATTATTTTTGCGGTACTCGACTGTCACCGCATTATGTTACTGTCAGTACGATTACCTCAACTGCCTTCTTACCGAAATCTCACCATGTGAAACTGCCTTGTTTGCAAGAAGAAAACAAAAATACGTCAGACCATCGTAGACGAGATCTGGTAGCCCCACTCGCTGCCCTAGTTTTAAATGGAACAGAAACCCCGTAAAACCGCGTCTGCCGATTGGGATCTGTAATGGTTGTTTCCCTCGCTGAACCGGAACCACGTCTGACTTGGCGCTACTTTTCTTCGTCGAACGGACCCCTCGCCGCGGCAAGCTCGGCAGTACCGAAAAAAGCCCTCCGTAATCCCATTCCATTCGCCAGCATAGCGATCCTATCTCGCTCTAGCGCCGCGCGGACTCACCACACACAACACACGAAGTCAAAAAGCAAAGAAATTCGCTGGCTCGCAGCTACTCCTCTATAGGCCGTCGTTCCTTTTTCTTTGCCCATTATTTTGATGGTAGTGCCTTCGATCGCTGTAGCTCGACGTTTTCGCCAGCGGGGGTATTGTGAGACAGAAACCGGCTTTGGCCGGCCCGCGAAGTTACAATTATTTTCTCCCACCCTCTCCTCTTTCTTCTCTCTCTATCTCTTCCTCTCTTCCTCGAAGCTCGCTCGCCTGTAACTGCTGCGTGCCCCGTGAACGATGCATGGATGCCGTGGGAATCGCGACTGCCGTATTTTCTGCCTTGGAAGCCCCCGCGCTCCGTCGTGAGGTCAACTTGCAGACGGCGACGCGCTGTCTGCCGTCTGCCAACTTTTCTGGCATTAAAAAAATAATAAGAATGCATCAAGTGCAGGCGAGCTGGTGTTTATCGCACATGCTGTTACACCTCGAGACTGCGTTGGAACGGAGTTATAACAGTTATGCTGCTCGTTTTGAGAGAAAACACACATCTTTAGTTTCGTCTCTGCTACTGATTTAACTCCTTCCAGCCCAGCCTCAGGGTTAACCATCATGCGTTTTATGACATGACAGCCTGAGACAGGAAAGGAAAAGAAAAACGGGTAGCAGCAGGAACAACACCTACCGTCACTCTTTTCCACGTGTCTTCCTGTTCCTTCGCTGTCTCAGATTCAGCCGTGTCAAGGATTCGCTTGATTGCAACTTATGCTATCATTAAGGTCATTGGCGAAACGAAACAAAACTGCGAAGGTGGTCAGAGCACGTAGGGATAACTTGAAGACTAACCCCTTGAAGTCCCTGAGTGCCAAGTTCCTTCACGAAAGGTCGGCTGCGCCCTCCACGGGTTCCATGAGGGCCTTTTTCAAGTTGTACTTTGGGAGGAGTGTCGTCTTTCCATCTAAAGCTCTTACAAAACATTCAAGTTTGCGGTGATCAGTGTCCCGGCTAGCCTCACCACGTGTGGCATTCTGAGATCACTAGCTTGCATCTTCCGTGCCACGCAGATCTTGGTTTCACGAGTTTTGCCGCCAGTCTTTTGCACGTTTAGTGCGCAGGTGCGTTCTTCCGAGTGAGGGCAACGACGCTCACAGTAACTCATGCCAAAACGAGCAGCAGTATCGGCTCAGAGAGCTGGATCTTCGTGTAAAGTGTGTCGAATTCAAAATCTTGCCATCGTCCGCTCTTTTGTCTATCTGTCTTCTGTTGTAAGTTTTAAATATGTCCGCACAAATTTTTTTTTAAATTAGGTTAGAAGGAGAGCGAGTTTACTTACCTCTACAAAACGACCATGCCCGCACTCAACGCGAAGAAAAATTTTGTTTCTCTCCGATGTTGAATGCTAACAACAAAATGCATGTCCCATAATACGGCTTTCTTTTTTCTTTCACTTCCATTTTAGGCGGTCATCCTTTAAACATTGGCTTCTACGAGCACGCTAATGCCATGAGCGTGCACGTAACGCTGCCTCGGATTCCTAATTGCCTCGATTCTCGTAACGCTATCGCAACCCTGCAACGATAACAGACATGTTTGAGCGCATGCACTTAACGGCGGCAGCCAACAACTGACTCAACACTTTGCGCAATTCCTTTAGAGTCCCAGCACAGGGGAAACAGCAATGAGTTGAGATTTCCAGTCTTTTCCGACCTTTCTCTTTCATCTTAATTGCTCCGTATCTTTATACTTGTCATTTTTCCCGCAGACCCGTGTTTCCACCACGAACGAGTAAAAAAGATTTGCGTTTTGTTTTCTCTCTCCTTTCACCGTATTATTTGTTTTCCTCACGGCCTTTTTTTCTTTCTCTCTCTCTCTCTCTCTCTCTCTCTCTCTCACACACACACACACACACACACACACACACACACACACACACACACACGACGCGTCCTCGTTTTGGAGGAAGTGCCGGCTTCTATTCCTGTTGTTGTGGTTCTCCCGTGGTACTTTATTTGCTTTTATTTTTCTCGCTTTGGCTCTCTGTTCGATGTGGCGGCGTGGGCAATTTGGGTCCGCGCGGAATGCGAGGTTCTTCGGTTCAACGTATGGCCATCGGCCAATCAAGGACCTTCGAATACACGCCTACCGTTGCGAAACTAACGTCCGCACCTGTCTATCTTTCCTTTCCTTTCTTTTTATTTTTTTTTGTCGCACGTGTTTATTTTGTTTCGTGCTGGAAACTACGTGGGCCTTTCCTGCTCCGCGAGTGGTGGCAAGGGGTATACAAGGCGGCAGCAGCAAGCTCAGGAGCACGAGAAAAACAAACAAAAATCTGTCTGTTGTACAGGCACAAAAGTTTTTTTCTTTTTTGCATCTTTTGTTGTTGTTCATGGCGTATTATTTTGTTTATAATTCGCGCTCATGGCGCTGAATTTGAGCAGTATCTACCGGGTTACGACCGAGTGTTCAATGGAACTGTCGCATCCTTCGACATATGTAATCCGCCATTTTCTTCCTTTCTCTCTCTCTCTCTCTTTCTCTCTTTTAAGGCTAGTTTAGACATATGCGTTTGTACGTAACCAACTGCGTTATGACCGCTTGTGATCGATCACGACGAGACGGTTGCTACGGCAACCGAGGCCCGCGCAACGCGTATAGTGGTGGAACGCAAGAAGTCGCAACGGAGCTGGTCACGCTCATAGCGGTCAATGTCTGAACCAACCTATGTGCGCCTCTATGATCACTGGCGGTTTAAGAAACGCAGGGCTTGGCAAGTCCCGAGCATCTCATTATCGTTCATCAGCCAATCAGATTGTTGCACCGGCCAATAAGAACGCCGAAGAGCCAATCACGATGCGCCAGGAGTGTGGACGTCATAAGCCACACTCTGCGCGCGTTAAAGGCGCGCTCACACCGGCGATGTGGAGCACTCAAACGATGCGACTAGATCGCATCGCAAAAGAAAATCAGATGGTCACACCGGCGTGCGCGATGAGCGAGTTGCTTCTCGAAAACTCTCGCTCCGAACGCCGCTGATTTGCTCAGCCGCTCGGCGACGAGATCGCATCGCAAAAAAGTCGGGTCAACTAACAACTTCTCAAGACGCGTCGATTTCTTTTTTTTTTTTTCGCGATAGTCGTTTTTGCGGTGAAAGTTATCCCGCGAGTGTTGCACATCGCCGGTATGAACGCACATTTACAGTGACTGTAGAAGAGCGAATTTTGTAATTTCGAGTGTATAAGGAACTTCAACAGGGGAGGCTAGATTTGTGTGTGCGTGGGGTGGGGGGCTGCCAATGGAACAAAGGGCAGCGTGCTGCTCTGGGCTGGTACAAAGGGTGTGTTGTATGCCGTACCTCAACGACGACCTTCTTGTTCTCGTTTTGTATTTTACTCTGTACAGTGTAAAGCGAAAGTTGCGATTGTGCGTGTAAAAGAGGAGAGTGAAAACACGTTGTTTCATTAAAATGTTTATTGTTTGCTAAGCTGGTTGTGAGTGTGTCCCTCTTTCGTTCAGCCAGGGGGTGGGGGCTGTATATCGCTCGATGGTGGCAAGCGAGCGACCTTCTGGCCGATTGCAGTTCTTGCGTCCTATTGAAAATGGATGCATAGGTCTGAAACGTGGAAATGAAAGAGCCTAAAAAAAAAAGCACATTTTAGAAAAGTAATATTTTTCAGTACGCTAAACACAGACACAAAGCCTTCAGCATGTCCCTGCGTGTATTGTTTTTAATACTATAAGTGTTTTGAAGTTATATTTTCGGTTTATACTTCAAATGATAATGACGCAATTTAATGAAATGACAGCCAACAATCGTCATCGTCATTTCCAGATGACGTTAACAAAGTTCGGCACACTGCTTTGGCAGTTGGTAACTTCCACGGACATTCGCGAAAATATTCGTCCGTCCGTAGTCGCACATTTGCAGATATTTTCATGTGCCGAACAGCCGTAGGCCAAAAGCAGACACTTTACAAGTACTGCGAAGTATTACATGGATTCTCCAATGCCACACTCTCCATCAAGCATGTACAATAACCGCGGTGTCAGAAGTGTCCACAAAACGTCAGGAAGACGCGTGCTAAGAAACAACCTTTTGATTAGTAAATATAAAAATAATAACAATAATATGTTTAGATTATGGCGATCTTTCAGTTTGTTCCAAATTTATAAAAAAGACCCATTTTTTTGTCGTTCATAGTTTTTTTTTTTTTTTTAACGTCTTTATTGAAATATTTTGGCGAATGGCAATACTCACTTTTTCTTCTAAGCTTTCACGAGTTTGTTCCTCAGGAGGGGGAATCTTTATACACAATATGGAAGAGCCCGTAAGTATTTCTAAGATGGCGTTGTTGTTTTCTTGTTAGTTTTTTATGTGTAAAGTTTTAAGGACACGCCGTGGCTAGCTAGAGCATTAGGCTGTTGCAATAGATACATGTAACAATATCCTGCTTGGACCGCGTGTGGTCTGCAGTATTTAATAGATAAAATAAAAAAAAAGTTTCAACGCTTGGTGGCCTAAACATAAAGTTGCGAAAGCAGGACGAGAAAGAAAAATCCATTTTCCCGAGTTCAGATGCATTCGCAGCTACAGAAACACTAAACATTTCATAGTGACACTATTTTTTAAAATCTGCGTATTCGACAGATTGTTCAACGGCGAGTTTCTTTTCAACAAGTATCCTTTTTCTTCAAGGGTCTATGTATGGGTCAGGCCTGATGTAAGGCTACGGACGAAGAAAATTGCCATTCCACCAAGAACAACGCATTTCATGCCCCCCCCCCGCCCCCCCTCCCCCCCCCCCCGTTTTTTTGACGAAAAACAACAAGTGTACGTCCCCATCTTTTTCTTCTTTTTTTTTACAAAGAGAGTTGTTCTTAGGAAAAAAAAAGGGGGGGAGGTCGCGATTCATGCTCGCAATGCAATCGACTGACTTCATAAATAAGGACCTTTGGGGAACATGTGAAGTTTAATGACATTGCATCCACACTCGCGCTGCAGCTCCTTGTGCTCCTCGCACATCTTCGGCGATTGTTTTTACGCTTATTAAAATTATGTATGCGCCCGACGATGACGCAGTGATAGCCAGCCAACCGTAGATTTTCAGAAATTGTAACACGGTAAAAGAAGCACTCGGAAGTAACTCACGGACGCGTCCGTTTCAGCTTTCGCCCATACCCTTGGCGGTTGCATAACCTGTGTCAGAGGGCAATCTAAAAATGCACCGGTTCGAGGGTACGTCAGTTGAGCGCTGGTATGAGGTTACGCGGGAAAAAAAAGGTCTATAGTAAAGCACGTCTCAAATCCAGGAATGCGGGCTAATAATGTCTGCAGCAGCAGCTGTTCCAAAGCAAAAATCTAAAACAAATGGCACTTTCCGAGTGCGTTCGTCGACGCCGAATTTTGTTTGTTTACTTCAAACCTCCCATGCAGAGAAAGCGAGCGCACGCAGCGTGTGTATAGCTATACGTTGCCTGCATTCTCCTCGGTGTTTGGATATAATTTGCGGAAAGGTCTGTTGGAACGGATCCCAGTTTCTAGAAAGCTTAGCGTTCAGCGTACCCCAACCAGCGTTCCACTGTCGCCGAGCGTACGAGCGGTCAGTCGGTATTTTGCCAAGTACGACTAATAACACCAGGGCGCCAATGACGCACAGAACGGACCTTCGAAAACCTCGTGGCTTCGGTATAGCATGCAATAAGGTCGTGGCACGTGGGAAGCCAAGCGAGCCAAAAGACAACTTGTAGGGTCACAAATTTCCGCGATTGTGGAGATATCCTGCCGCAGCCGTGGCCATTATTGAGCTTCTGTCACGCTGTATACCGGCTGGCACAGAACGATGCTCTTGCCCAATATCACACCGCGATTGATGTACCCGTCCATCGGTGCCAAGTAAGTGAAGTAAGCGTACTTTTTGTACATCGTACGCTGCGAATTGAGCACGTGCCCTGCGGGCGCGTGCTCAACCCGTAATCTGTACGTGACGGCGTGCGAGCTTCGGGTAACAATGCGAAGCTCTTGGATGTACACACCTTGATTCACATAGTACGATATTCCCTATTGAAAATTCCATCAAGATACGTAATATGGGACACTGACTGCTAGTCAGCAGGCCTGGTGGAACGTGCCCTGATGGTCCGTCAGATGGCTGCCACACAGGCCTGGCTGCCACTGATGGAATGTCCCAAATTACGTATGTGGTGGTCTTTGGTGGAACGTACTGTGGTGGTCTTTGATGAAACATACCTGATGGAAGGTGTGATTGTGATCTCTGCTGAGCTGATAGAATAGGCTAACCAGATTGCAGCGTTGCCAGAGAAACTATTACATACTCTCGACTGCCATGGGATCACTGCAAGTTAACTTCAATGATAACAGTCAATGAAACGACAAGGGCAATACAAAATCAAGCCTGTTGTATTTTTCTTAGGTCACATAAAACACCTGCCTTGAGCGAAGCTCGATCTGAAAAGGTTAAACAAACAGAACTATTTGAATAAATCAAGTTTAAGCAAGTGGGAACTGGGCCTTCCTCCTGAACCATGGATTCATATGACAAAGAATCGCGCGTTTCACCATAGTACACTGCGTCTGGACTGCCTGAGTTGTCATGTCAAAGGAAAGTCAATCGCCTAAAATTTTTACACAATATTATACATAACAAAGCTTGTTCAAAGCTTGTATCTCGGCTCACGTTAAACTGAAGATATATCTTCAGTTTAACGTGAGCCGAGATACAAGACAGAAGCATGAGAAACTAATTCGTGAGTTTCGCTGCAAGAAAGATGTTTTAAAATATTCTTTTTTCTATGTACTGTTTGTGAGTGGAACGAGTTGCCTCGCAGCGTGATGGACATTGTCTCTTTTGCTTCATTCTTTAGTGCCATTGATGAGCTTTTCTTCGTTTGAACGAACTCCTCAACCCAAGCTGCTTGCTCGTTTAACTCTATGTTGGATGCCTAGATTTCAAACTTACTACGACACAAGCTTGCCGAGAAACGGCCGTTTCCGAAATATTTGCAACGGCCACTTCCGGTCCTCGAGACGTCTCGAGATGCCTGCTGCAACCGACGAACGTATGACGAACGCACACAGAATGACTGAGGTATGCCGCCTTCAACCGTTTGAATCGCGCAACGATGTTAGTTATAGGAACATTCCTCACTTTACGCGAGCTTACTGGTATTACATCGCATTGTTGGCGTTGTCAACAATGCTATCCCCAGGATGTCGTCATCAAGCTTTGCGATCCCTGCGGTGACGACATCTAAAGGCAGTCCGGCCCATGTGAATACGTGCACTGCGCGAGCTTCCGATTTATGCGCGTGACAATCAACGTCTCGGCAAGCATTTGTTGTAGTGGCACGTATCCAATCTCTGCGAAGACGGGAATAGCCGAACCTCAGAGGGATGATGAACCAAAATTTGGATCTCACAAACAGGGCTGGACGGATAGGCAGGACGCTGCAAAACCCCAAAACATGACGCATATAGCGATATCTCTAGCGGATGGCCGTATTCTTGGAAAAGAAGTGCACGATTGAACAAAGCCGACGAGAGATATCTCACGTCACGATTCTCATTCCCTCTCATCTTGGCTTCGTCCCCTCGAGCAGGTGTTGAAGTATGTAGCGAATAAAGTTATACCACCACCATCCTGTTTGACGCTTCTGCAGCCTTATTTTGTGAAATCCAAATTTCGGTTCAGCATATTCCTTTAAAAATATTCGAAACTCAGCACGTGTCCCGGACGTTGTCAACCTCAGCGCGCGGCTATGATAAGCATTGACGACGGCACACACTCTGCTCCGGATCACGTGGCCGCTTCTTTTGGCTGCGAGCTGAAGAAGGTAAACGCTGCTCGTTTTTCTTTTTATTTTTTGCGACTGTTATTGCGTGGAGAAAAAAAAAACCGCGTGTTTCAGAAGTTTAGAAAGTCGGGGAATAACTCTAAACAGTTTTTACTGCAAGTACAGAAAAAAAATTGTCACATCGCTCTTTTAAATGGCTTACTGGGTCTGCGTAGCTTTCGCAGTTTGCCAAATCGTGCTGAAATGGAGTACAGGCGTCGCTCTCTTCCCCGGCTACCCCACACGTGATGCACCAACACCTCCTCGACGGCAAGGCCAAGGTCGTAGTCCCGGAGTTTCTACGTCAACCACCGAAAGCGAGCGCGGGGGCACGGATTGGAGCCGAGTGCCACGTCAGCGTTCGACTGGAACCCTCGTCCTCTCTCATTGGACACGAGACCGAGCCGATGGCTGACGCAGCCGTCGTGTCCAATCGCCGCGCTGGCCTCCGACGAGTCACGCAGGAAGTACACCGGCACTACAGCCTCGTGAGGAGGGCTCTGACAGGCCACGTTCCTGCATGACGAAGGAGGAGTCGGCGTGCCCGGCCAGCGGCAGAGAGAGCCCTCGTCGGCCGCCGCAACAACGCCCGTCTCGAGGCGCGCACGCAGGCACCGTGCGAAAGGGGTCAGCGTCGACGTCTTGGTGACCCCTCGGGTGTCTCGTGTCACCTTCGGGGCGCCCTTTCCTCGCCCCTCTTTCTCCGCCGGGTTGCCGGGGTCGTGGCGGGCGGCTTCGAACGACCCCCCCCTCCCCCTCGCCTCCTTCCCCCCACTTTATTCCTCGCTGTGCCGCCCCTAGCGTCTTCATTGTGTCCTTGGCGAAGAGGCTGCGACTTCTTTCCCGTGCGCCCACGCCGCCGTGGAGCGTTCCACGCCCGCCGCCGTCAGACGACGCCGCTACACCGCAACGCGCTGATGAGGGCTAGACGTGTTCGCGCTGCTACTACGAGATACAAAAGACTGTCTGCTGGTACTGCATGAGGCGTGTTTCTTCCTTACATGGCGGTCCCGTCACACTGAGCGCACAAAAACTGTCATGTTGGAAGCATGCATGCGTATAAAGCAAGCATGCTTCGAACTCGCCTGAGGCGTGCTCGCAGATAATGCTGTCATCATATCTGCAGCCAACGCCGGGTCTCTTGTATGATGTATCAGCAGTGGGACTGTGGCTTTAAGCGGGTCACACTGCTCATACCTCATACAAAAGACAGTCTGCAAGCATCACGATCACCGCAATATCCGTGGTTCGAATGCCTCGTGCCCAAGTTTTCTCCTCAAACTCACTGCCACGCGGCATTCGAAGCACGGATCTCGCGGTGACTCGCGTCAGACTGTCTTTTGTATCATGTATAAGCATTGGGACCACGGTTTTAGAGTTCCAGGAAAAACAGCTATATATACATTTTTTTCTTTTTTCTCTTCACAGACGTTTGCAAGCAGCCGCGCTTCGAGAGCTAGTCTGGCCACCGTGGATCGAACACGCTTTGCTTGGGCGCCAGTCTGGAAACCGTGGGTACGCCTGAGCAATGCTTGACTATCGGACGATCTACACCCACCGGCAGCGAGATGGCGGCACCCAGAGGCCGTACTTGCAAACGTCTGCACGGCAGGGAGGCTCTTCGGTTGTCTCGCATCCAGCGTGAGCTTCCCACCTTCGATGAGGTTTCGGCGTCTCGCAAGTAGCGAGCATGCACGCACAGTTAAGGCACTTGAGGAAGGCGACGAGCCAAGCGGTTTTTCGCACCTTACACGTATTCATTACACAACACTATCGTATCGACTAGTCTTTCAGAAGCGCAACAGAAACTCTCGTGTTTCTCTTGCACAGCATGTGCATGTGATATGCTACACCACGTGCGTGTCCGGTGTAGCGTCGCAGTCGGTGCGATTTTCGTGCCTGTCGTGGATGCCTAGAAAGTACGCCTCCACCGACATTGCAAGCTCGCCGGCCTTTAATGCGAGCGGATCCCGTCGCGTTTCCCTCGTGAGAAATTCGCCCGATCCATTCTCCCAGGCGCTGAAGATGGCTCGTGAAATTAAGTTAGGCGCTCTATCTTGATTGCAGAGTGCGACCCGACAGTTTTTTGGGCATATTACCTCTTATTGGGAACTTTTAGGAAACCGTTACCCTCTTCCGCGCACCGCCCTGCCGGAGCCTTTGAAGCATGCTTTTAAGGTCGCGCCCGAGAGACACCGTGACCGCGGGGCGCGCATTCAAAGGCTCCGGTAGTGCGGTAGCGGGACACGCGGAACGGTTTGCTAAAAGTCTTTATTGCCGTTATATGGCCAAGAGTGCGAGACATTCGGATAATGTCCTTCCTCGTACCGAATATGAGCTCCTGAAAAGCTTGTTTGCCTCCATTGCGCCGGTGTGCACGGAAAAGCTCACTTTAGAGGGGCTAATACCGCGCTTAGTACGGAAAGTTCTCGATTAATAAAAACTGTTTATCGAAACAATTGTTTTGTGTGCTATCTGTATTTCAAATTACGACAAATCTCGGGAACATTACGTTTTCTTCAATGCAGTACATAAATTTAAGATTCCCCAAAAGGGGTTCTTACTTTATCAGTACCCAATACACACAAACATATCGGGCCTAGGAAAATAAAGTATACGTTTCCGAGTTTGATTAGTATTATTTTAATATTGTTTGTTTAGCTGTCTACATTTCTTCGGAGGGTAATATTACGATTTATGCAGTTGTTCGGCTTGAAAATGCATTATCATAGAGGCGGGGGGGGGGGGGTCCTCCAACATGTTGGGGATGACGTTGTTACGCGCTTTTATAGCGATCAAGGAAGGCACAAAAGGACACTGCCGCTTCGTGTTTGACCGTTTCCTTGCCCGCCTCTAGCGGCCTCTCTCCAAAGCTCGCTCCTCACAGAACTTCTGTAGACCTCGCGAGCTTCCGCCCGGACGTATCAAAAGGGCTTGAATTCAGGGGCCATGATCGTCTGGACAATTGGATTAGGGCTTACAACATCTGTTCCTGTGTCACGAGTCGCGTTTTTGCAAACACCCACTGTAGCCCTTGAGTGAAGTCCGCATTTGACTACTAGTGAACACATTCAAGATTAGCAATTTAGCCTCCAGTGAAGGTATTTTAAGTAAGAGAAAAGAAAAAAATGAACCTATGCACGTAAACACCCGCGGCACCGTGGGACATCTTGGTGGTAGGTCAGAGGGAGATATAACGCCTCGAAATAATAGTCGTTATTGGGCCACTTGTAGTCGTACATGTAAAATATATAAATATATATATCTATTCTTTTTTTTTTTTGCATGTACGGTTTTTGGACGCTGCTGGTGTGTGAGTATCGTCTGATAGTCAAGCAGTTGTCAACCCAAACAATGAACTTTCCTTCCACGGTTGCCAGACTATCTTTTGAAGCATGGCTGCTTGCAAACGTCTCTACTACTGCCTGCCATCGCATGCATTCGTTTTTTTTTCTTGTTCTTGTACAGAGGTTCCGTCGTTTTTCCTTTTTTTTTTCTTTCTTGACTATCGTTTGCGGTCGACCACCCTCGGCCTGTTCGAGACGTCGGGACTGAGGAGGAGGAGGCAGAGATCTCCCTCTCCCTCCTCTTTCCTATTGTAAGGCGAGTCGGACTCGGCGGCAGGCGTCATCCAAACGTTGCCGGAGGAATATACGATCTGGCTGAAAGACGGTTGGGGCTCGCTTCCGGCCTCTGTCTGTCGGCCGTCCTAGACTCCGCGCCTTTTTTTTTACTTTTACTTGTTCTCTCTGAATGACTTTTTGCGCTTGTCTTTCTGAACGCGGCTGCGGTAATGGGAACGCGCCTTCCGGGAATTTTCGCACGGTTCCAGCGTGAATACTGCCGTAGGTCGAAGGATATGCGCCGAAGATTCGATTGTCGGCCTGGCGCGGGGCGTCGCCATAGACGAGTACCAAAACATCTACTCTCCGCCAAACGTGTTTCTTTTTTTCTTCTTTTTTCCACGTACATTCTATGCGCGTTTTTCATGCAAACGTAAGACTGTTAGCAGGAACGTCTATAGAAAAATACGCTCGTTTAACAATCTGACTAAACTACTTCAATAGCCCATGAGTAGGATAAATTGATACTCCGTCACCATCTAGCGAAAGCTATTGCTATACGCACGGGATCCATAAAAATTAGATGTTTGTTGCCGCGGAGCTAGGACAAGAGATCGACGACACAGTTCTAAATATCAGGATTATAATGTAATCACTGGAATTCTTATGCCAGAATCGTGCATCGCGAGTAATTCTCGTATCACAACTTACTACACATGTAGAAATGTTCATGTAAAGAAATCAATTTCCACACTCTTTTGTTTTTAGAATGGCACGCAGGGTTAGACCTTTAACACCCAATTTCAGGTCAACCAGTGATTGGAAATTCCATTAGTACGGACGCGCTTGAAGGATTACAGCCAACATTTCAGCGCTCTGAATTAGAATCTGCTGTGTACAACCCACCTAAATTAAAATAAGCGATCCGACGAAGCAGAACGAAAAAGACGAACTACAACATCCACCAGAAAGGAAGCAATATATATTCCCGCGTAGCGTGATGTAAGGGTGTTTTCAGCAAGCAAAAGTCAGCAGCTCTGATACCTAAATTTAGGCGAATTCTAGAGAATAGCTGAATCTTGATAAATCCGCAGCAAGTCTTACTCGTCCAGCGGCAGTGGATTTGTAGATAAGGCTAAATTTCTCAAACCAGCGTTCTGATGTCCAGAAGCCTGGACATGATGCTCTTTAGACTTGTACGGTAATCATCACCAACGGCGCAGACTTTACATTTTCCCGGGGGCGAAGGGGGGGGGGGCTTTTTTGCGAAATTTTTTTTTACAACGGCAATTATCAGTAGTTTATTTTAGGGGGTACATTTTATAGCGTATGCATATCGGCATGTGTCCGTCGCGGTGTGTCAATGTCAATCACCGTGCAAGCGTAGCCGTGTGTTCATCGCCGGTACCACGGCGCATGCGCCGGCGAGCACAAATCTGAAAGCAAAATGCTCGTGCCAACTGCGAAGTTGGGGGGGGGGTAGAACCCAGGCCCTTGTGCTTCTGAAGCAGTAACCCACTCGGCCACGAGTCTTTTCCCTTTAATACATGGAAATAAAGCCTGCGGCTGCAGGATATCAGGTCAAACGCTCATTAACAAGACAACGCACAAAACAGTGTTCAAACAAACAGAGGCTCAAGCAAGCAAACGCTTTGGTCAAGCAGGTATGTACAGTCAGGAGTTTTACAGAGGCTCGGTACATGGAAAGTAAACAGCGTCTCGGTAAGGATCATGGCTCGGGGGGGGGGAGCTTTGCCCCCCCCCTCGGATTTCAGCAGAAAGGGCACCAGCCCGGATGCCCCCCCCCCCCCGTAGTCTACGCCTATGATCATCCCAAGTAATCAATTTACTTCTAATCGATTACTTTTCGAAGTTCTTTTGTAATTATTTGATTACAGTTTTTACGGAATAATCAGTAGAGTAATCTGAATCCTGATGACATTTGGAAGTGCCAAAAATTACTTATAACATTTACTATTTTTTTCTCGCCTTCCTAAGGCCGCCCTTCATTTCCACAAGTTCCCTACAAAGGAACCCTCGAACCAAGTCTTGGACGAAAAGACGGTTTACCAATATAGTTCGGTGATTACAATCCAACAATGGGCAGTACGAAAGAGCTGCTTTCAAACCGGCTGAAAAATCTCTCGGTTTTAAAATATGAAGTAATCGAAAAAGTAACTGTTACTTTTTTCAGTAAACGGCCAATCACCTTTCTTCTTAAGAAATACGCTAATCTAACTGAATGATTTTTAACCTAGAGTAATTGTAATTGTAATCAATTACTTCTATCGAATAAGTAACGTGTACAAGACTCCGACGCACCTGGAAGTGGCATTACTCAGCTGCGATAATTCCTCCTCAGCTCGTCGTGCGCAAGAGGGGAGGAGATTGAGCTCATGCAGGCGTGTGCGCGGAACGGTACATGCCCATGCAGGTATATGTTCTCATGACTACTTTCTGTACCATTCGCAACACGGTGCTGCAAATTACCGCAGATGCAGTGCTCCGATGTCTCCCGCAATAACGTTCGTTCCGATGGTGTTGTAGACACTGTAGAGATACGTAAACACGGTGTAGGATCATCTCACTCCGCGGTCTGTACATACAGTGTCTACAACGTCGGTTAAAAGAATTTTTTTTCGGCAGAGATCAGAGGTTTTTTTGTTTTTTACCATTGTATGTACAAATGGACCGACACAATAAAGCCATATTGATATTCATCCGAGACTGGGCCGTAGAAGGAGGAAAAGGATTACATTGGCAGAAAAAAAATAAAAAGGAAAAGACAGACAACGTCGAGACGTTGTCTCTCTGTTTCTCTTTTCTACTAATGTAAACTTGTTTTCCTCCTTCTCGGGTTAATATCACTATGGTAAACTTCTATCTGCTCGCCTGCCCACTATGTGTATTTTCAATGAAGCCTTTCTAAAAGAGAGAAAACAAAGGCGAATAAAATGCACGGTGAATAAGATGCACCTTCCTGGGCCGACACATGAGTCGTCTGAAAAGAATAACTAACAATATCTGGGAGATTCGAACGAGGCCTCGCAGGAAGGATCCGAGGTACAGCGGCGGCGACGGAGCCTGCAGGGGCGGCTCGAGGAGAGCTCGAGAGAAGGGGACGAAGGTGACGGTGCTCGGGGCCGCATCGGCCGCATTGTGCCTTGGAATGCCAGCTGCGGAGGGCTCCTTCTCGCAGACATGCATCGGGAGGGGGTGGGTGAGGACGCGCTCTTTCCTCCTTTCTTACTCGTCCGTCCCATTCTTGCTTGAGCTTGGTGCCGAGTTTTCTGGAGTGAGGCCAGCAGCCGTTTTACGAGGAGGAGACCATACCGATAGTCTCGTCGTTGCCTACTTCCATTTTGTCGTGGTTTCCCAATATGATCCGGATAAAACTAAACAACGGGTCTACGCAAAGCATAATGTACTTTTTTCTTCTTAATAGTTCAAATGCCATCACAATATTTAGGGTTAGGGTTGCGCAACAAGAAATACGATAATGAGGAAACAAAAGTTCGTAGGTTGTAATAGTAACAATCAGACTAAATGGTTTCTGGAGCAATCAGTGGTTCTTTCACAGGGATCGGGTTTTACAGTTACACTGCGCAAACATGCAGGGTGTTCTTACTGCTACTTGAAAAATGAGAATGACGTGTAACATGTTCTGCGTCTAGGGTGATAATGTGTATGGCATAGGGCTGAGAAAAACTGCTCGATTAGTGCTCTAATCTCCGACTCGGTTCTAACCCCCACTAATAGCTCAGAAGTGGACCCTTCTTTGGGGTTGTCGCGGGCATCATCTTTGTCGTTGCCATATCTTAAACGAAAAAGTCCCCATAATCACAAGCGATACTCGCACTCCTCCGGGACTCCATGTTTCCGATGTCCATAGCCACGACCCCCCCCCCACCACACACCAGTGACACACACACGCACACACACAAACACGCCTAGGCATTTACAAAAATATGAAACCTAGAACCATCTGCACCAACTGCGGGGCCTGAGGTCCCATTTCATTCTGCCGTCAGACCATGGAATTTTAATAATCTGAATATAAGGCAAACGAAACAATAAATGGAAATAAATAACTCCACTAAAATGTTCGGTTCCTGCATCGCTGCGACTATACGAGCCCCAGCATTGCGTTGCTCAAATGCACAATTCGTTATAAGTGTTTTTAATTTCGTAATGATTCAACGGCTCTATCAGCCCGCCCCCCCCCCCGGGCCACACACATGAAGACACATACACACAGTCACTGCTTTATAAAGACTATCTCCAAGTTATTACGCTTGCGCAAAATATAAACGCCAAATCAAGAAGCGCACCCAGTGATACCGGAGGTTGGCTTCGGCGCAGTACGCGCATGTTGGAATGTGAAGCTGACAGTGCCCGATGCAGGCTGTGTGTGCGCCGTGATAAGCGGCGAGGCAATCATGAATTGCCTTCCCCAACACGCAGTCCTTACCTGATGCCACCACGCGAGTCAGAAGGGATTTGAGCAGATCGTAGAGGCCTCGAGCTTCTCCGCACACGTGTAGAACACGGGGCGATAAATCAACGTGCGATTGTCGCTGCCGGTCGCCAATTACGATAGCAATCATGTTTGGTAACGAACTAACGAATAACCTACCTAAGCCGTAATGTTCCTAACCCAACCCAACGCCAACCCAACCTGAGCTAACTCAACCAAACCTAGAACAACCTCAACCCAACCTATAATCTAACCTGAAGCTAGCCTAACCGAACCTAACCCAACCTAACCTGACCTAATTTAACCCAACCTAACCTAAACTAACCTAACCTAACCTAACCCAACCTAACCTAGCCTAGGTTAGGCTAGGCTAACCTATCCCACAGCCACTGGCGGCTCAAAACACGCAGGACGGGGTGTGTCTCACACATCTTGCTGTCGCTCCGCCGTCAATGAGATTGAAGTATTCGCCGATAAGAACGGCGAAAAACGAATCGCAAGGTAAGACGCGGGAACGTAATAACCGCACCCTGCATTTCTTAGGCTGATAGAACTGTCGGCGACGTGCGCCACCGAAAGCGTACGCTGTGATCGGCCTTCCACGACGGGCCAAAGGCTCACTATGACGTCGTCTTGAGTAGGGTTCTTTCTGCTCTCGTCGACAGAAAGAAGAGTGATGTCAGACTCTCAACTCCGACGGTGTTTAGTTAGGAGCGTGATGACTATAAAGGAGACGACATATCACGGGCGCAACGTTGCCCAGATCTGTTTCGTTGACCTCATATTTTCATGTCACCCAAAGCTAATCGCATCTTCCTGAAAAAAGAGCTGGTGTATGACGATTTTTCATTAAGAAAAAGCTGACCTTGAGCGTAAGCACCCCCCCCCCCCTCCCGGTTAAATCCGCCCATGCCGTGATGTCAGGGATAGAGAACCGTAAGAGGGCGCCACCGAAACATCTCCCCGTACAGACTTACTTGCCCGTTAGATAATGAGTTGATGGCATTGACAATTTTGCTCGTTTAACAATATGATATAATTCGAAGTAGATTGGCAAGATACACGTCGCTCTCAAATTATACAGCGAGTGAAACAATTTTTGGACGAGAGGAGGAGCGTGAGGCGTGCGCAGGCTTAAATCGTCGTTCCTGCACACGCCCCCGTGCCCTTGGTTGCATAGTGTGCAGAATGTTGTGCGCGAGTGGAGTAAAAATGATTCGGGAATGTATAAAAACAATTAAGAGTTGTGTAGGCGAGCATGCACTGACTCTGATTGTAATCACCTAGTCTGTTACGGACTGCAAACCCTGGAACAGAGTGCTCGAGGCGGACATGACTTCTCGCTGTAGTACATCCAAACCATCAACGTGAGTTTGACTTCTACGTTTGAACAGGGCACGAAGACGACAAGAGCAAGGAAGAAAAACATCGTGCGCTCAAGTTCGTTCAATCTTGTGTCAGAAAGGAATAGCACTTAACGCAACGCAGCTTAATTGAACTGTCCACCAGCTCTGGACCATTAGTCGGTCGAAAGTCTACGGGAGCTAGGCGGTTGAACCTGCCCCTACGAAGTGACAGATGTAAACTGGCTCTGAGGGCGGTCTTTTTTTCTCTCATTATCGCCCCGTCAGAATGAAATACCAATATTTCTGTGCGCAGTTATTTGTGTGTGTGTGTGTGTGCGTGTGCTTTTATGACAGATGAGAATCTAAATTTATGGACACTAGAAAAAATACCTACCTGAAGGGTCACGTAACAACACGCACACAAACCCCCACACACCACGCATGCGCACGCAGATATAAGCAGGCACGTACACACATGCATACAAAAACGACACGCAAACATACGCAAGGACACGACGCATGTAGGTAACAACACACAAAATAAAAAAATACAGCACTGCTGCGGTCGAGGAAGAAGAATCGCATTCCTGTCCCGATCTCCCCACTCCCCTACGAGGCTCGTGAGCGGAACAGACGGGCGATTTGGGGAACGGCAGCAAGCCGGGCGCTCAATCTCAATGCAGGTGCGGCGGGGTGCTGGCGGCAAGTCGAGAGCCCATGCCAAAACCCCCGCGGAGCCCCACCAAGGGGTCCCCGTCGGGTTTTCGAGCTAATGAAGCCTCAAATGAACCCCTGCCGGCTACACCCTCGCCCGGTGGGATAAAACGGATGAGAGGGGACCGCCGGCTTCTCGTAACAAATCTCCCCATTCCCCACGCCTTCCACGGTGGTCGCAGCCCATCTCAGTTGTAGTTTTCCCCTTGGCCTTGCGATTCCTCGTGTCTCCCAACTGAATTTTCCCAGTTAGCGTTGTCGTGGTTGACTTACGCTGCTGGCATAGCACCTTCTATATGTGGAAAGCCACGTCCGCTTGATCGCTATCGCTTGGCCACGGCCTGTAGAAACAGTGATACAGTCGAGTTTTCCGAGTTCGTCGTTGGGAGGCGCGGACCAGCGGACACGAACAATGCTCTTGAGTTGCCCGGGCCTCACGGCGCTCCCGCTAGGTCGCCGACCGGAGGCATGCGGTTTAGAAAAGCTCGTTTTAGCGAACGCCGTTTTACGGACCGCTGTTTATCGAGTCCCTTTATAGAAAACCCCAGTTTAGAAAAAATGGCGATGAGCCTCCTTTTATCGAATTCGGCCGCCGCGAAGCGGAGTTTATGGATGGGTCAGGCGGGTTAATTTTTTCGTAATGAGCCACCACAGACTGCAGCCGCGAGCTGGCGTTAACGCGCGGGGGCGGGGGTTGTTAACACGCGCCACAGTGATACACACGCGAAGTAGGAAAGCCTTTTTTTTCGATAAACGGCGTTTCTCTAAACTGAGGCTCCGCTTTCTCTAAATCGAGCTTCGATAAAACGTGCCCATTCTCTAAAACGTGTTTCGACGAAAAGTCGTTCGATGAACCGTAGTGAACCGGTTGCCGACAGCTACCGTGGTCGCTGGTCGGCGGTCACTGCGGCCGCCTTGAGCACTTTCCCCGGCAAAAAGAGTCACTCGGCAGAACGCTTCCAGCGGAGCAGGAGTCAGTCAAACGGCGCCGTGCTAAGCAAGTTCGCGACGTTCCATCAGCGCTGGCGATGCAAACATTTTGGCACCTAATGACTGTGCCAATTACGAGTCGAATATAACGTTGGCCGAGAGACACGAAGCTGATTTATCCCGTCCGGGTCACCATATTGTAGGAGCGTTCGTTTGCTGTCTCAGTGAACGAAAATATTGTCGCGACTGTAGTTGCGACAGACTCCGAGCAGAGCTGAGGCATAGCCTCCTCTATACTGACAAAGCCTAGCAGATCGCCACGAGGAGCGGCCGCCGAAATTGAAAAGGTAGGGCGGCAGACAACGGATGAGAGGAGAGCCACGTGACGGGCGCCCCGATGCGGCGAGACGACGAAACACACTTCTCCCGAGCGATGGAATGTCCGCTCGTGTTCCTCGCGTTCCTCGCGCTACCGCTTCTTTTCTAGTCGGGTTTGAAAACCATGTTTTGAATCCTCGCCGCTGCAAAAGCCGTGCGTCGACGTCCAGGTTCCCCGAGAAATGCTCTGTGCTACCAGATCCTGGCGCTCCAAATCTGCGACCAGGCACTCTATGGCTCCATCGTCGAACTGCCAGGCTTTGTGAGTATAGAGGAGGCTATGGCTGAAGGCGTTCTCTCTTATTTCACGTGCTCTCGCACGTGCACCCGCCCGAGACGTCAGTCAAAGTTCGCGCACTCGGCTCTTGCTGGGTGGCAGCGTCTTTTTCGTTGGCGAAGAACGCCGCTACGATCACCATCAGTGACACGCTCGACAAAAACTCTCAAACACAATAAAATAAAGTCGTGGTAGTTCGAGGAGCTTGCGGTGAAATCAAAGAGAATCAAACGACGCTCACTCGACGAGAGAACGAAACGCGCATAAATGAGCTTTCCGCATTCCCTAAATGCCTTCCTCGAGAAAAAGAAAACCTCCTTTCTTTTCAAGACGGATCGAGAACGGCTACATAAATAGCGACAAACTTCGCAGATCTCGATTTTGCAAGCTCGGCATAGCCGCCCATGCCCCCTCGCCGTACCACGACAAGGCAGCATCTCAGAAACCCGTGTCACGGTCTCTCCTCCGATCCCTCCTCGCGCTCGCCGTGTGCTCAGCCCCCGACCGTCGTGAACCAGGAAGAACAGAGGAGCCGCGGGGGGACACACAGCGACAGCGATCCGTCATTGCCGCAAACTTTTCCCACAACCTCCCCCTCTCCGTGCACTTGGGGAATGCCACCGGCTTCGGGAGGACGCGGTGCAGCCGCCATAGAGGTCTTCCATTATAGTTTTTCCCCACCGCCGCATCTTGGAGCGAAACGCACGCTCGTTAAAGAAACACCAACTTCCCTCCTCTATACAATGCATATACATAATAGAAAGGAACTGACCTAGGTGAAAACAAGCACTTGCGAGTGACAAAATTCCAACCAGATAATACCCTCGGTGGTGAAAGTCTCGCTTGGCGATCGAGGAAAAATTTTGGCAACAACGTCACGTGAAACTCCCACGGCATTTGGTTGGCTGGGACGGCTCGTAGACTCCTCCGCGGTCCATGGTAAGGTAACACAGAGGACACTCATACGCCCCTCCCTCGTTTCTCGTGACGACGAGGACGACGACGAATGTTTTCGGGGGCACACTGTGTGGAGGATCGCCGCTACCATCCATCAACGCAACGTCCCGGCTGTGTGGCCGATTTCTTTTTATTATTATTATATTTAGGAATAGAACGGATCGTTCTTTGACCATTTACTTGCCTGCCCCTTCTTTTCACCCAAGCTAATGTTCTCTCTCTCTCTCTCTCTCATTTTGTCAGAAGGAAGGGGGGGGGGAGGAAAGCAGAAATTCGGACACATTTGTCGACTGCAGGTGCCGCGCGAAGAGGTAGCACTTGATAGGAATGTTGCGGGACGCTCCCGATTCGTGAGCGGAGCGAATGAAGACTGGGGAGCGTAGCGGCCTCACTCTATTTTTAGGAGCGATTTGAGGAAAACGTTTCGACGAATGCACTTCTCAGTGAACCCGCGAGATGGATCGTTTTCGGCTCACCCCACTTTGAGCTCCAGACTTCACAAAGTGCGGCTACACTAACCGACATACATGAAACTTTAGACCCATTAGGTTGACAACTGTACCCTAAAAAACTTAGACCTGAACTTGAATAAATAAAAACAAAAACCGCCAGATATGGATATATAAAAGGGAGGTCAGAAATGGCCAATACGACAATGTCTGGCCTTATATGGTATATTATCGGCCTTTTCTGAAAAGGAAAAAAACAAACGCACACAACCAAAAATAAAAAATAAAAGTTTTTTATTTTTGTTTTTTTGCGTTTTACGTTTTTATTTTTTCATGTCATCTATCGCGTCTTGCCGATCTTGCGCGCTACGTTCGTAGTCGATAGCGCGCTGGTCGGAAGCCACAGCTGCATCCCCGTCCGAGCAACACGGAGGGCATATAGCGTGTGCAGTGTATATTCTCAAGCCACAACAACGAATGATCACAAAAAAAAAAAAAAAGTATAGCGCGGGCTGGAAACGTGGAAAAGAGCGCAGCGTCGTCGTGCACAGCGAGCCTTCGAAAGTGCCCCCATGCATGGGCCGGCGGACAGCGCTCACGACGAGAACGAATATCCGCGAGCGGTGCGGTATACGAGCCGAGCGTGAACGCCGTTTACGGCGAACAAAAAAGCGGCGTGCGCAGAATGGACGCGAATTCCTGGACTCGGAGAAAAACCTGCAACTGAAAAGGTAACACGCGAAAAGTAAAGAAAAGCGACTGAAATCTGGGAAGTGAGGAACCGACGGAGGACGAAACTGTAGAGAACGCCTGACCCGTGCACTTCGAAACCGGATTTATTTCATACTTCTTTTTATTTTATTTTTATTTGGGCGTGCTCGAAAAAAAGTACCGTATTATGGGTCTTCAGTCCTGGCACCATAAATACGCAACACCCGATCAAAACCGTTCACAATGCTACGAACAATATTTTTTATTTCTTTTAGATAAATGCGGTATATTTTTGCTCTTTCATTCTTGCTTTTCCTTGTGACTGGAGTCTGAAAAACTTGTATTTATTTCAGAAAGCACGATGCGTATGTTGTGTGCGATTTCAATTTTCCCCTTGAGATAATATCCTGTGTTACGGGTTGAATGCGGATGCACAAATAAAACAAACTGCGAACACGGTGAAGGGACACAATTTACTGACGCGGTGTTTCACCTCAGACTAATAAAAATTAAAAAAGAAACTGTTATTATTATTATATTTTAAATATTACTATTCGCGCTGGTGCTCCGAGTCTACATTGACGACCACATCGCATGGGAAGCAATCATGACAATGAAAGCACGGAAGTATGAAATTTCCTACGGTATGTGTGGTGGGGCACCTTTGGAAACTATGCATTGAAGTGTATACCACAAATCTCTCATAGAAATAAGTAACCGTACAAAGTAGAGCGACCCTGAGCAAATATGGTTTTCATCTTAAAATAAACAAAATAAAAAAAAACGAATGCACGCGCCGCGTCGACCCTCGTAACAACCTGCGCTCGGAGGGCCAAAGCAGCTCCTCCGCACCGCTTGAAGGACAAGAGGTCACAGGTGGCTGGCGACCGATCACTCCAGTAAAAACACTACAAAAAAAAAAAAACGTGCGCGCACACACATACGGAAAGACACGCATTCCGAACTGAAATATGATGCCCTCGTCCCTCTCCCCCTCCTTTCGGCTTATTATAGTAGGGCACCCGATTTGTTTTTGTCCCCCGCTACATGCCGTCCCTGAGAGAGAAGAAGTCGCCGCAAAAGAGGCCAACCTTCTTCCCCGAGTCTTCCTGGACATTCACCACAAGTGCCATAAGCGCCACAAGTCCCGAGGGAGGAGGTCGTCTCCATGCTGCTGCGCCACACCTATACGCCAGTTTGAAAAAATAAAATAAATAAATAAATAAACGCGTGCAAACTTCACAACTCGGAGTGCCATGCACGACCTTGGACGTCCTTGCATTAAAAATAATATAGAGAAAGCTAAAGAGATGTAAGGTAAAAAAGGAAAATGGTTTTATGCGACGTTTCTGAGATATCTGCAAGGATGCGCGGAGTCGGTGGGTATCTCCAGTCATATTTATTCGTCCCAGTGTTTGGCAGACGGGAAAAACCTTTCGCAAAGGCCAGATACCGGCAAACACAAAGGAATGTTTGCATTATTATTTGAGAAAAGGAGGGGGGGGGGGGGGCACAGGAGGTTAGTGAGAAGTGAAGCAAACAAGAAAATTGTATAAACGAATAAATAACACTTTTTGTGAAAAGAGGCACTTTTTCTTTTCTCCGGCTGATCTGGGCCGGGTTTGTGCACAAAAGCGAACTATTTGGCGTCCACAAAGGACGAAAGAAGACGCGGCGGTGCATGCGGGAGTCGGGAGAAGCTGGGGATGAGAGGCGGCAAGGACGGGGGAGGGGGAGAAGGGGCGGGAAGACATTCCGACGGACCTGTCGTCGTGTGTGCCCTGGCTGCTCGCATTCCTCGGGTCTCGGAGGGTGCGGCCACCGCGTCCTGGCTTTTTATATAGCACCGTGGGAAAGTGAGACACCAGGCGACGAAAAGAAGCGGCAGCGCCGAAGGAGCGTTTCGGCCCAGTTCGACCTTTTTATCACCAGTCTTTTCCTCACCCCCGCCTCTGAGCATCACTGGCTCGTCCGGGGGGTTTTGGCAAAAGTGAACGTCATTTGACGAGTCGTCGACGAGCGGTGGTAATCGTTTCATCGACGAGTGCTTTCGACGAAAACGACGTCTCCTCGACAGGCCTAAAAAAATGCTGAGATGAGGTTTTGTTTGCCGTTATTTTCCCCGAATTTGTTTCAGCGATATTTCGTCGTCTACCTCTTGCCACTTTAACTTAAAGCTGCGGCGTGCCCCTCGCCGATCCTTTAGTAGGTGACGGATAAAATTCAGCGTCTTTCTATCTAGCAGGTGTTGGCACAGATCTCGCTTCCACACTCCGGCTATCTCCTTCGCCAACTCGCAGTCCCTGCAACCACATCACGAAATGACGGGGGGCATAAATTCAAGGTCAGAAACTCTTCGCGTCACCTGCGCCTATTCGAGCAGCTGACACGGGGAGCGAGAGGCATTCACACAACGTTCATTTGTCCGCGACCTTCCTCCACGAGAACCAACAGTCCACGCATTCCTCCAGACACCAACGGCAGCCGCGACAGACACAACCCATGAAGCCCGATCGTATAGCTGTGACGTCACATGATGCAGCACTCTATACACAAAGCCGACGCCGATTTCGGTGCAGGAAGCATCAAATTTACGAGTCGTCTCCAAGAGCTACACTCCGTTTCACCTTACGATGGATCGGGAAGGACTCTAGGAGCCGTCCCAGCCTATTATATCCCGCCAATCCGGCTCTGTCACGTGACTACGTGCCTCTTCGGTCGCTGAGCCCCTCCTTTAGGTCACGTGACACTGACACGGCGTTAGATTGGCCTCGATGGCACGTAGCCGTCCTCTGCGATTCATCGTTAGGTGAAGCGTGTAGTCTCTCTTTCAACAGAGGTTCCCTACCCTGCAGCCTTCTTTTTGTCTTTTTGGAAGTTGTCCGGGAGAGGAGAATGGACCTCTCGTCCTCGAGGAGGCTGCTCCAAAAATGCGTAACTGCTGGGAAGAATTATTAGGGGCAAGGTATGCGCGCCAGGTGGTCAGGGTCTCAGCGCACGGAAGGCAGTGAGTGAACACAAAGCCCGGTTAGCGCCGAAATGTCCGCAGGGGCAAGCTTGCTGTCGATCGCTGAACCGGAGGTCAGTTCCTGAACTTGAACAGGCAGAGAGAGAGAGAGAGAGAGAAAGCTCGCAGCCGTAATGCGGGCCAGGGCACCGGAGTCGCGGTCTTGCGTCTAGCAAGGAAGAATTGGGGGGAAAAAACACCGCAAGGCTTAGACATTCCGCTAACAATACCACTAGAGGATTTCTTTTTTCTTTTTTTTAATGACCAGCATTTTTAAATGTTTCCGCGCCTGTCAGATTATTTTACCAATGCGCAGTTCCTACCACGCAGCCCCCGTTCCTGTGCAGCGGGGTAAGAAAGGAGAGGGGGAGGGGGAGCAGAGGGAGTTTTAGTATAGCGTTACCGGTGGTTACCGTACGGAACGGCATTGCTATCGGGAGCTCTCGCCGTGTACGTGACCTCGATAGGCTGTGGTAACGCCGTACCTGCCTGTCGGCGAGATTTCGCAGCGGATAAGGACCAAGCGCGTGTACGGTGTACAGTGTGGCCCGCTAAATTCAGCAGAGAAGTACTTCACATGACGTCATGAATTCATCGCTACATTTAGCGGGCCATATTGCACACCGTGCACACACCTGATCCGGAGAAAATCCTCGCCCATAGGGAGTTATCGTAGATTGTTTCCGCTGTCGCGCGACGTTCTCTGCAACCCACTACGAGATCCGAGACTCTGCAACCAAGGCTAGCGCCAGGCATGCGCAGTAATGACCTTTCCGTTCCGGAGAGATTAGCGGAGGTGGGAAAACAGTCTACGGAAACTCCCTAATAAAGGCTGTCACCATAAACAAAAAAGTGACTCCTCAGCTACGCCGTCGTAGAAACCTTCAAAATTATCGACATTTTGCTTTTGATTCTTGCACCCACACAACCGAAACGCATGCACCGCAAGTCTCAGGAGGATCCCAAACACACACAAACACTCGCAAAAAAAAAACAAAAAAAAAAGATGTTATATCCGCTTTCAGCCGGACACGACTGTGGCGTACCCGACGTGTCGTTCTCATACGCACGATGCGCAAGAACGACGGCGGTGCTCTCCCCTGCAGCGTGCAGCGACCATCGGCCGAGCTCCGTTTCCTGCTTCTCCCAGCGATCATTAGACCGACCCGAGGCGGACGGGGATTCTCCCAAGCGCACCAGCAGCCCCGAGCGCGCGCCGAAGAACCGCCGAAAACAAAATATTCACTTTCCTCGCATTCCCACGCCACCGAGGCGCTCTCAACCTGTCATCACGCCCGCTTTTACACGCACCGACCCTCTCTGCGGACCCCTCCCGCGTATACGCCAAACACCCTTGTCCCGCTTGTCCTCCGCGGTTAGTGTACGGCCCGCATAACCGTAAATAAAACACACGGCTCATGGAGTCACTAAATCTGCTGACCTTAGAGTATTGACACTCCATTGCCCCGAATGTGCCTTGGGCGCCGCCATTCTGTTACCTATTGGGCAGGAGATCGAACTATAGGGGCGGTTTATCGAGCTTGTTATTAGGGTGCCTGCATGTCTGTCTGTCTCAGGGTGAAGACATCCATTGTTGAACTGAATGTGCCAGCGCGTGACGCTCTCGCGCACTCGGTGCGTGACTCGGGCGATAAAATGGCGTCCATGCATTAGCCAAAGCTACGCGCTCGAGCTGAGTGACACCGGATTTCGCGCACTTCAGAATGCAAAAAAAAAACGATTGGGCGGAAAAATGGCTGAGATGTCACCACTCAGCAGAAGCGCGCGTGTATGAAGGCATCTACGCTATCCCCGCGCCCGGTGTTTACCAACACAGCATAGCAAGGAAATTGAACCTCGCTGCACGTTCGGCACGTGCGCTTCGCTCTGACCAGTGCTTAGTCGCACGAGGAGTGGCCAGAAATCGTCATTCGATTTATCGGGTCAAGAACAAACGAGAAAATGCGGTCTGTTTTCACTGCTGGAGCGTATACCGTTAGAGGCGTGCCTGATTGATCTCTTCCCAATAGTGCTGACTCCGTCATTTCCGAATTCCCGGTTTGAGAGTCTTTCGGTATGAAGTTTCATGGGCGTGGCACGAGCGAGCGCGAACAGTGCTACGAGCAATAGCGGCGAGGTGTTTTGGTGGTGCCCTCGTGGTTCTCTCTCGTGACGTCGTTACCTTACGAACAACAAGTTCGATGGTGTCTGTAATGAGCATGGTGGAAGCTTGAAATCATAGCACCTCTGAAGAAACCAACACTGCCAACACCGTCAAAATTGAAGTTCTTAAATTCTTCTTATTTCCGTCGATGCGAAATCCTTTGCTGATGTCATAGTCAGCATTCGGCTTATCGTAGAAGGCCGATCACAGCGACACTTTCAATCGCTCACGTCGCCAATACTCCAAATTGGGTGAACGGAGTATTCACAACTCCAGCAAAACGAACGGCACCTAGCGGGAAAACACTGAACTGGCCGGAACAGGTCCCTTCGCGATTTCTGCTCGTCTCTTCTGGCTTCCGTGTTTACATGTTGTCGGTGGTTTGCGCGACAGAACAGTTCTACCGGTGACTGTGTCGTAACCGTAGTATCGCCTTCTGACCCAGGTTGCTCTGCACGCGACCTATGTAACCGCGTGAGCCAGACATTCCGCGTTTATCAGCGTTCATCAGCACCGTGGAAGGACAGTGGGCAGTCCTTTCCTGGTTTCCTCGAAGAAAGTCAAGCCTCTGGAAGTTCGCTTACCCCAACACATCGCCGCAGGTTCGAAACGTGGAAGATAAAACGCGGGGGAACTAATTTTGAGTCCAATGCTTACTTGCTGGTGCCCCAGCGTTGTGCGTTGAGCTGGCACATGGCACGGCACGACCTGGATTCGACCGCCATATTTGCCCGATAGTGGCGTCCCCTATAGGTCGCTGGAGTCGCGAATAGATCCTGTTGGTTCCTTTGAGCCACTGTTATGCCCGAGGCCCACTAAAGCGACCAACAGAAACAAACGACAGCGACAAGCTTCGAACACATGCAGCATGCTCGCGATGGTACCTTTGGCAGGCGTTTATAGTCGTTCGGTGCTCGAGAAGTAAGCACGAGTGATTGGAAGCCTGCCAAAGATACCCTCGCGTGCATGATGCTCGAGTTTGAGCATTACTTCCTTTATTCTACAAAGCCTTTTAAATCGCGAAAGACTTTGGTTTGAGGCTTGTCGCTGCCGTTTGCTTCTGTTTGTTGCTGTAGTGGGACTCGGGTGTTAAAGCCCCTCGATGTGCTTGCGTTTGTCTTTCAAGTAGCGTTAAATGCGCCAGTCCACGAGGCCCGTGTCTCAAGCGGCCCTTGGAAGTGAATGGTGGCGCAGCACTGAAATGAGCGGCCCTTGAATCGCGGCGGAGCACTCCTGGCAGGTGTCCTGCGTGTTTCCAGAACAATGCTTGGCAATACCTGCAAAAAACGCCTTTATCAAAGGGCTTTAGTTATACGGTGACATAAGGTTCCTCAACGTCCATCGGTTTAGGACACGGTGTAAGATACACTCTTTAGGTGAGGACACGGCGGGGCTGAACGCGCGGCGCGAGGAATCAGATAGTGTTCGTTCGACGGGCATCCGAAAGGCTGCATTATTCCGCGGCCACCGTGCCCGCGGCTGACAGTGTCGCCGGCGGCCAAACGGCGAAACTGTGTGAGAGCTAAAAAATTATCTCGTTGCAATGACGGCCCGGTACACCGTGGTCTTTCTGCACGAGCGACAACCTCGCTGGAGCTCTGCGCGTGTGGAGCATGAGGCGGCACTATACTTCGTTTCAGCTTGTCCAGACGCAGCCGATGCTACAAGCGCGAGCTCGGGCTTCCAGCGTCCTCGCCAAGCACGCGCGCTTGTGCAGTACAGGCACTCTTCAGGGCCACACGCTCGTGCTTGTAGCATCGGCTGCGTCTGGACCCAAGCTGAAACGAAGTATAGCCGTCTTTGCCGTGCCCACGGGTCGACGAGTCATCTGCCGGCGCCGCTTGAAACCATAGTGAGAGAGAGAAAGAGAGAGAGTGAAAGGCGAACTTTATCTGCACTGCCCGAGGAGCGCGCTGTCCTCACCTGAAGGGTATTATCTTACACCGTGGTTTAGGATGATGCCATCCTTTGTAGTACCCAATGGCGACAGCACGCGCTCAAAGGGAAAATACAAAGAAATTGCGGATAACTAAATGTCGCCGTACCACAGTCAGCGTCACGAGCGCGTGCAGGGACACGCGCATTCATGCGCCCCAAAAAGAAAAATAAGCGTTCGGAACAAAATTGTCACATGTCATCACCTTAAGCAAAGCGCACATGAAGGCACCCTACGCTGACCTAACTGAGCTTCCGAAACGTTACTTTTGTTCCCACTCTGACATATTTTTCGCCGTCAAGTTTGTGCATAGAAGCTTTTCCCCACCTCTTCCTAAAGGCGCCCTTTTTGTTTCATCCAGTCTCCTACCAAGAAATCATTTACCGACATGGTCGCAAAAAAAAAAAAAATTTAGCTTACTTAAACTGATTACTTTTATAGTTAATCACACACATTTACACTGAAAACCTCGAATTTAAAAACATTTTCTTGAAAACCCCTATCTCTCCCCGATTATCAACCTAGAACAAAGCGCGCAATTTTTACCCCCATTTTTTGAAAAATATAAAACGCGAAAACGAAGGAACCTCAAGCAATATGGTTAAAAAAGAGCGTCTCCTGCGCTTTCAGACAAAGGTTAAGATAACTGGCAACAATGATTTTCAGCACGAAGAAGGCTGAACTGTCGTTACTCGGCAACGTTACTTATTTCGGGGCTCGAGGCTAGCAGATTAGATCCTTATTGTCTTCATCGGAACGTGGAGCCTGTTTACACGGGTTCGCTGGCTTTCCAGTGTTTTTCTGACCATCTTGTGAAATTCAATGTCTCGTTTGGCCGTACAGATCTGTCAAACCACTGGCAATAACGTCAGCGTAACCACACACCCCACGTCACAAAAAAAAAGGAAATAAGTACGTTACTTGTTACTGAGACTTGAAGAGAACGCGTTACGTTATCGTCCTTCTAAGGTTAAAACAATGGCTACCATTGAAAATGTGGCACCGTTGACATTTCCCCACTTTCCTCAACAGACCCACCGAGATGCTGTATTCGGACACCAGTGATATGTTGAACGGGGGAATGGACCGATGATGATTGTTGCTGAGATTGTAAGTAGGGGGGGGGGCGTACGATATTGATCTAAAATTTATTTTTTCTGCCGCATGTACACCGATCACTTAGACGTCGGCATACATGTGTCCACCGTGTCGATTAACTGCTCCTGGAACCGACTACCCTTGCGCCACCTGTGTGGCAGCCTCTCCACCACGCACCTGCTGGAACCGCTTGTAGGAGTGTCTCACACCCACGCCTAGATAGCTGCTTCTATCCTATCAATTACCGCGAAATGGCGTCCTTGCAGGCGTTTTATTCATGTCACCGAACAGGCGACAAGCACTGGGGACCCGGTCAGGTCATACCCATGCAGGAACAAACATCTGACTATATGTATATACTCCGCTTCACGGTCACCTTACGTCCGGACGCAGCGGACGCTACGAGCTATCCTAGCCAATTCCACTCTGTCGACGTAGCCTGTGATACGCTTTCCGCGCATCGCTTTGCCCCTCTCTAATGTCACGTGACACTCACATGGCCTTGGATTGGCTCCGATGGCTCGTAGCATCCGCTGCGTTTGGACGTGAGCTAGCCCCGAGATTACGAACACAAGCGTCGCTGCGGTCGCCGCGCCCTGATTGGGTGAGGTGCACCGTGACGTCAGGGGGGGACTCTGCTCCGCCATCTCGCATCCGGCTGGCTTCCCTTCACCGGTTTCCCGGTTTGGCGTTCTGTGCCGCAAGCTCTTCGAGGAGCGGGACATCGTTTACCCGGTGTACAAGACCTTGAGTTAGGCCGATATTGACGTGCTTCCGTACATTTTATAAGCCTGCTTGTC
Organism: Ixodes ricinus; assembly: GCA_037355805.1. Lineage (NCBI taxonomy): Eukaryota > Metazoa > Arthropoda > Arachnida > Ixodida > Ixodidae > Ixodes > Ixodes ricinus. The sequence continues at coordinate 55,120 of JAZHYW010006995.1, forward strand.
GCTTTTACCTTTAAAATTGGGTTACAAATCCCGAAAGCTATCGGCGGAGGCAATTCCGCCGATGAAGTCTCCCCGTCCGTCCACAAGACACAAGGCAGTCTTGCAAGGGGTCGGTGAAGCGGTGGCGTAAGCGTTTCAGACGCTGGAATTCTGTTCCTTGCATGTTCACGATTTAGGACGATATTGCATCCCGCTTTCAAGGCATTTGAAGTGGCATTTATATCATGGGCCTTTGGGTGGTCGGCAAATTAGCTCATGACCCCGACTCTGCGCTGCCACTCTGCATGCGCTGGTTCGCAGATGTTTTAAAGGCCCTGCGTCTGATTGTCTTTGAAGTGCTCGAGGAACAGGGTTGTTTTACATTAATGTAGCTTCTTCGTGAATTAATTATATAGTTTTTACACGTAGGCAGGCATATTTCTTAGAAGGTGCACAATTACTGGAAATTAGTTTGTATGGTAGCAGCAAAAACGGCCGAATTGCCCCAGTTGCCTGTATGAAACATATTGAAGTGCCCAAAATATGCACAGCAATAGTACCGTCATTTGGAATGTTGATACTTTTTCCTGACATTTTCATTCCAGCTTAAGTATTCGGAAAATACACCGCTAAGTTTGAATTGTCATTTCCAATTAAAAGAGACACTGCTGTAGGTACCCAAAAGCTTCCTTAGCCTCCAAACTCCCTACAGCTGGACTCTCTGACAACAAAGGAAAACAGGAGGAACAGCAAGCATTCGAACGGCTGTCCAGTCGGCAGACGCAGCACTAGTTGCAGAAAATGTGGAACCTGCGAAGGGTGACAGTCTGCGTGAGAAAAGCTTCTGGTATTTTAGCTTCAGGACTATTTGATTTAGGTAAAATCTCAATTTTAGGGCTGAAGGACTAATAACGAGCTAGACACCTTCGCTTGCGTTTCTTATACATTACCTGAGGGTTGATATAAACAAGTCCACAGATACCACCCGTGTAGTCCATTGAAAAAAGTATCCGAATCCAGCAAAGGTGAAATGCGAGCAATGTATATAAATAAATGTTCCTTGTTTTTTTGTTTTTTTACTTTGCCCCTGCACTTGGGCTGTCTTACTTGTGATTCTCTCCCCATGGCCCAGAGCCTATTTAGCATGATTCTCGAGCAGCATGCAGCTTTTCTGCTTCGGCGATCATGTTTAAACACCGAGATACAAAAAAAAATAGTATACATAACCTGCCAATTCATTCAGACCATCAGCAGCCTTTTTGTGTGAGATGTAAACCCATAGTGATGCTCCTGCCATTGTGGCCCTATTTCTTTATTTTCATATACCCGCTGTGATTCATGCGTTGCCTGCCCTGTCAACCATGCTTAAAATGTTGGTTGAAGTTTCGCCTGCAGCTACGGGCCATACCTCAATAAAGCCACATATAAAAATTTGCACTTCCTACGAAAAACACGGGAAAAAAATTAGATAGAAACGAGCGCGACGACAGCTAGCGTCGTCATAGCCTCCACAGGGCAAGCGGGGGCGAGTCGGGTAAAATTCCTCTCCTCGCCGTGACGTCACCCCGGTTCGCCGTAAGGGGGCGCCACGCGAACTTCAAAAAGATGGCCGAACCCGATAAGGCAGCACTCCATGGTCAATCACAGCCTCACGTGAATACACACGACGCAGTGATTGACCGGTGCCTGATCGGGTTCGGCCGTCTCTTTGGCACGTCGTCGGACCAGTCGGACGTTTGGTCATTCATGAAGTAACTTGACCAGACAACTAGTAAATAAAAACCTGATCGGTAAAATAAAAAATATATAAAAATCATGCGAGGACGTTATTTTTGTGTTATTGATAAGCTGGAAGCAGCTGTGCAGGTGTGGGTGTGAGGTACTCCCAAAAAGTGGTTCCAGCAATCCATTGAGAGGTTGCCACACAGATAGTGCAAGGAAGTTCGGTTTTAGGGGGAGTCTGTCGAGTAGGGGGACATACGTAGACATCTTAATGACCGGTATCTGCAGCAAAATATGGATAAATAATAATAATTTTAAATAATAATATGGTGTGTCCCTCGTATCTATCGTGTTTGCGCACGGAACTGCAGGACGTTACAAAAATTTAAACGCACTCCAAAGTGATATATGTATACCGGGCGATCGTGAGGCAAGATCCGTGTTTTTCGGACCGTGTAAATCAACTATGCATGGCATAAAGCTTAAACTGTGTGAGAATGTGCCGTTAGCGGTTGGGATATAGAACTCCAAAGTTTAAGAACATGGCTTTATCTTGGATCAGATGATAAAAGTGAAAGACGTAATTTCTCTACGGGTCGACCGCCAACTCAGCCTGAAATCATCGAAATAAGAAACGACATTGTGGGCGGCTGTAATTTCTATTCTCTATCACCAAGAAAGAAAACAGTATTCTTTCCGGCTGGCAAGTGTTATTCACAGATAAAATTGCCACGTGAGTCCACAATTTCATTTCTCTTGTTTTGAGGACATAAGGCTTAGGTGGACGTCGGCTCATCGAGAAAGCTTGCCTTTCTCAATTATCTTTTGATCCATGTAACGTTCTCTCAAACAAAAACTAAACAAAATCACTTAGAAAAAAAATAAAGCTTAGTTAGAGGTGAATTCTATAGCATGGTAATAAAACCCTAGCATTTGACCCGAAACGTATCAATAGACGCGAGGATCACCGAAAAACCAACCGTTGGGTGAGATGTGACAGTGACACCCAGATGCTTCAGCTGCCTTGCGGTGTGCCGCTTGTGAGGAAACGGGTGCAGCATTTCTGACTGCTCGGGCAAGGATAGCGGAAAGCGCGGAAATGTTGAGATCTCTGTATCATACGTCATGATTCCCTCCTTGCACCGAATGCGACGGGAAAGAGGGGCTTCAGCGCTATGTTGAAAGCGCCGTTGTGCGGCTACTTGGCGCATCAATCTGAGATGTACTTTTGATATTCGTAATCCTGAAAGTCAAATAAAGACGATTTAAGATTTTCTTTCTCTTTTTTCTGAAATACAAAACTGTTTCAATTTTCCTTTAAGTTAGCCGTTACAAGGTGTAGCCCGTACCGAAGCCTTCGAAACGCGAAGTGGGGCGTAGCGTTCACCCTTCGCCAAGTTTGTTGTTAAGTCGAGACAGGGTGTAAGCGTGGGCTCACACTCGCCGGCGTCACCATCATCATATCTGGTCACCCGTCAGCGGCGCAGACGTATCGTCATGGTTTACCCTCCGTGATCCGCGCACCAGCATTTTGCTGGCGAGAATTCGCAAGCAATGCCTCCTCGATTATCACCATACCGCATCCATACAGTCCGATTTGCATACCACGCATCGCTTGTCCAGAGTGCCTTCGCTCCCGGAACATGGTCCGAATATATACGCGGCGCGGCTGGCTTCTTTGATGTGAATATGCAGTAGCAAACTGCAGAATAAAATACCGGAGGCTTCACTTCCGATTTACATAACTCTATTTGGAGACGTGAAACGCCATCGAAACATTATTTTCAGAAAGCGCAGATAACAACAACAATCGCGGAGTAGTGGGATCCGAGAAAAAAGAAATACAACGAACGCTATGACTACCGAGAGACCTACTTTATTGTGTTGAGGAAGTTCGACCAAGCAGAAATATAAATAACCTATATTCAATGAGATACTTGTACTACTTATACAGATCTGTCACCACCCTTTGTTTTTGTTCCTTCTTCTGAGTCGAAGCATGAATAGCGGTGGTAAAATTGTTGTTAGTCAATTATGTTGCACGCGGAGGCGTCGAAACTATTCGGAGTGTGTTAGGGTATTCCACCTCCCCCGTATTGTGTTAAAAATATATAATAAATGTTGGTGAGGGGGGAGGGCGGTTTCATCGCAGTGATTTCAAAATTACCTCAAATTAGGTAATAATAAAAGGCACCTTTTGCGGGTATGCATGGTACATGGCGAAAGTCAGAAATAAAAAAGAAGCAGTACTTAGCTAAATCAATACTATAATTCACTAATTACCGCTTTAACTACTAAAATAAACATATAGCTCCAAACAAAATTTTCTGACCACCATCAAAACAGCAAACTATAATTTTAGAAGAGCATATGGTTACAGGTACATAATTTTATACAGTGCCCAAAGGAAAACGTAATAGGAGATGCTTAAGCTTCGCCTTCGACAGTGGAAGGCGAGAAGCAAAGATTTAAATTCCCGCTCTTTCCAAAGCCGTGCAAGCGTGTCCAGAGCAATATAAACGTAAAGAGGACACTGAAGCCGATTCGCGGCCCAGATAGTGCGTTTAATGCCCTCCGCTACGTGGCGCTTTTCTGTAATTGGCAAAATAAGTTAGAACTCTTTCTTTGAGAAGTATCTATTTTTTAAATTGTATGCCTCCGCTGATG
>JAZHYW010006996.1:0-14872 GCA_037355805.1 Ixodes ricinus
CGTGCTCGCCTTTTTCGCGGTGGTGGTGTGGTGGTGGTGTGGTGGTGGTGTGCCGCCAGTGGCTGGCCTCGTGTTTTGCTTTGGTGCTGTGTCGATCACAGGCGCCACCGAAGGTGAGCCTTTACCCGAATAAGAAGACGCTATGCTATTGAAAGCGAGCAAGCCGGCCGTGTCGCGGCGGTCGCCTATTGTTCGCCGCGACCTAGCGGTAGCCGCCGCAGGAGCACCGGGGACCAATGGCGACGAACAGCACGGCGGACAGTGTCCCCGTCGTGATTACGACGGAATATAAGGCAGTTACGAATTCGGAAAGTTCCTTCGGTAGCCGGTGCCGCCGGCGCAGAATCATCGGGAAGTAATAGCAACGAACAGCACAGAGGACAGTGGGCGATTACGAATCCGGAAAGCTTCTTCGGTAGCCGGTGCAGAATCATCGGGGGAAGCAATGACGATGAGCAGCACGGACAGTGTTCCCGTGGTGATTACGACGGGGTTTAAGGCGTTTACGAATCCAGAAAGCTTCTTCCGTGGTGCCAATATGACGAAGGGAAAGCTCCTTCATGAATCTGGCCGCGTGTACGACGTGAAGGAGGTCCGTTTTGACGGACAAGTGGATGTCACGGAGCGCCGTACTCCGCAAACAAAATTAAGCGCGCCCGCAAGAAAATTTGTTGGCGTTGAGTGGACTGCGGTAATTATATGTACGTTTATTTCTGAATCAGCTTGACAATAACTGGGCGATTTTTTTCGCGCCGTTCCGCGATTCCCACTACTATCTTCCTGTAGGCTGATGGAAACATCCAAGGGTAGGCTTAGGAGGGCATTCCGCTTCTCGATTCCGGTGAGGTATTTGCTGCATACTTTAGAGTTTGCCGCCGGTGTCGATGTTGTTCCATCGTCACTAGAATAGAAAAAAGTTAATTGTATTATTCGTCAGCAGCTTAAACAAAGCGCGAACTGGAAGGTAAGAAACGCCACTAACCTGTATGGACGCACAAGTCGCACCCAGGTCGCGCAGTACTCCGCCTCGTACGGCTTCGAAGGGACGATGTGGTACTTCGTGCCGTGCGCGATCTTGCACGTACTGTTGCAGTCGACCACGCAGCAATTGTTGTGGCTTTCTTGGTGCGGAATAGCCATCTCAGAAATTGCAGCGCTAACTGACCCGCCACAACGCACAACCAACGCAGCGGCTGGCAGAAGCTCCCCGGTGCAACTGACCCGTTTGCCGCTAGGGGCGCCCTGGTCGGGGCTTGAATTAGATCCGCACGGTTCCTATAAGGATGGGAAAGACGTGCTTTGTTCCCAACTGCAATTTGGGGTACCAGAACTGTGCAGAGCAAGTTTCCTTGTTTAAAGTGCATCGAATGACGCTCGCTTGGAGCAGTGGCGTCGTGCAATCCCGAGGGCCGATCGCAAGTTACTACCTAGTGATGATGTTTGTGCCAATCATTTCCTCGACGAACTGATATCGAAATGGTATCATACGGAGTTCGGTGGCAGAGTTCTCCTCCATGCTGCAAAGAAGCCCCTGCTATCTGTAGACTCTGTTACGAGCATTTTCCCTGGCTGCCCGACGTACCTTACACCTTACCTGTAAGACCTGTAAGACAGGGTGAAACCATAATGTGAGTGTATAGCTGAAAATTTATTTATGTCCTATAACCGCTACTACTGTTTGACTTACAGTCACTGTGTCATCATTTCAGTCAGTATGCCACCATACTGTGTCATCATTTGAGTCACTATGCCATCAGAAATAAAAATTTATTTTTTTCAATAAGAAGGGAGGAGCAGGGTGGAAGAAGTCCCCCGACCTCCTATAAAGACACGCAATGTGTGTAAACAATTTACGGAACTGTTACCAAGCACACTGTCGGACAAAAGATGCGAACACGACCCAGCTGTTTAACGGAATTATTTTAAATTACTCTAAATTATTGAAAGCCCAGTAGATTGGTGTCGGAAAGTTTCCGTATTTATACGAGTATTTTTGTCACGCTGAATCATCATCGGAATGTTCTCATTTAGAAAACAGGAACTGCAAAGGGAAAAGGCAATCAGTGCCAATCCGCCAACATATATACATCATTTCACCACACAGTACATAGGGACTGAGTAAAAATGCATAATTTCCTTCACAAGCCCCTATTGACCTTTTGTCCGGAAGTGCTATTTTTAGCCTCGACCGCAAGGAGCAAAAGCGAACAATAATCTTGAACCCAGTTTTCACGGGGGGGGGGGGGCTGCGTCGGCCTGCACCGCTGCTTCCCGCCGTAGGCTTCTTCACTGGTGTGCCGACTGCCGTTTCGCCGGCATCGGTCCTGTTTACCGCGGTATGTGAGTATAGTGCCCGTAATGTAGAGAGCCGTTTGTCCATACGCCACTTTGCCGCTGTTGGTTTCCATCTAGCCGAGCCAGAAAACATCTCGCGACGAGTTGACCGCGCCGCGAGTGACGAAGAAAAAAGCAAACATGGCGACGGTTTGTACGATTGTTTGGGTGGCTCCGGTGTTGCGTGTCTTCAACGTCCATCGTGAGAAGATTTCCTGCCCTTCGAAGTTATTGCAAGCACCACGAGTGGCACGAAAGATGTGGAATCATCATCTCAACTGCAAATAAGCAGGCCTTCACGAGCAACGACGATGCCGAGCAGGCGCTCGCCACCGTTGTCGTCAGATGTTCTACAACGCCGAGGTATTTTCAATTATCATTTGGAATGGCTTCAAGAGTGGGAAATTAATCTATTTTGCGGATTGTTAACGCAGAGGCGAGTGCCTCCGTTGCACTGCCGTTGTCGCGCAAAGTGCAGAGAAAACCGGGTGGCGATGGCGGCGGTGCTCTTTGATCGCTTTGATCTTGCGCCGCCGGGTTCATGGAGTCCGGAGTAAACGTACGTACGTGCGTCTGCTGGATCGGTGTTTTGGACTGCCTCAAAATTCTTTCTCACGCGCATTTTCCTTGTGAAGCTTAGTAGCACATTACACCTCGTCGTCGACAGCGCTCATTTGACTACGACGCACGAGCCTGCGTGATGTGAATTTCACTGCCTATGATCTTTGGTGTGCTGTCACGAGGGCTAATAAAACATCACCGCTGACTTCTGAACAAACGGGTCGAAGTTTCGCCTGTTTTCATAACTGATCGCCTGTCACAATATTAATCAGTAGCGTTCCTAGATTCCGCCCTCACAGGCACCCAGCCTCGTTGCCCGATAGTAAGTGCCTCCTGGTACCTCGCAGAATTCCAGCTCCCTCTTCAAGTAAGTACCATCCTTTAGAACTGGCAATTAATAGTTTCGAACCCAGACGCTCTCAGCCTGTGTGTGTGTGGGGGGCGATAGACCGAAGCCTTCCCCAGTAGTAGCACGTTGCCGGCGTCGGTCTCGTTTACCGCCGTGTAATGTATCAGAGCAATTCGTCCGGACGGCACTGTGCCGTTGTTGGTTGTACGAACAACCAGAGGAAACGCAGGGTTCTTTTGGACACCCACTGCCCGCCACACAATTGCCTAAGAAGCGAGTGCGGCTGCGACGTCTACGGCTTCCACAAGTTTCCGTCCCATGCAGCTTCTCGGAGCTTCTCGGCAAGGATGGACAGCCGCACTCAGAAGAAAAAAATTAACACCATCTTCCCGAGGGAACCATGGCGTGATGCGGAGCATCGTGTTGGTTCCGAGGAAAGAGTCAGTTGCGTGCTGACGTCGAGAGATGGCGCCACCGACTGCCCTAGCGCACCCTTTACGCGAGCCTTCGTCGCGGCTCGCGGCAGAGAAACTTGGAACGCTCGCGCTCGCAGTTTATTTTTTTTTCACACTTGAAGGAGAGGAGACTAGAGGAGAAGGGTTACGCGTACGCGCGCAGGTGTGAGTACAAGCGAACGAACGCGCAGTGCACGCAGCTGGTAGAGAGAGAGAGAGCGGAGAGAGTAACGCGCAGCTGTTGGAGAGAGGGAAGGAGGAGAGTTGCGCGTGCGTAGTTCGAGTGCAGACTACGACGCCGCGGGACATAGACCCGAGCAGAGATGCTCCGCATCTAAAAACTTCCTGCGAGCAAGAACTCAAGAGTGAGTGCCAGTGTAGCAACAATTGTTTTCTATGCGTACGTTTGGCGTGCGTGATGGATACAACAGTCGGCAGGTCGTTTACGTCGTGTACGAACGCTGGCTACGAATGGTACCTTTGTTTCAGTTTCGGTTTTGGTCACTTATTTCGGCTCGGGAGAGCCGCGCTGCCGCAGAAAAGCAAGTAGATCGCGAAGATCGGTCTCAAACGTGCCACGAATGTAATGTCGTGTACAAGAAGCCAACAATCAAGCATTTGAAAGCTACAAGAAAGCGGTAGCGAGAAATATTTACTACGCAACGAACCCGGACTGAAACGCGGATGTCAAGTGTCAGCAGACACCGAAGAACATCTAAGACAAGAGAGGTTTTCTCTTGTTTTCTTGATCGAGATGGGTTCTCGAATGTTCACGACATCTTCCCTGTTGAAGAACGGGCCGCGGGGGCTTCTGGTGAAGACATCTTTCACGATGTGTCGGTGCATTCGGACAGTCTGCCGCATCCAGCTCCCCAAAGCAACGCCGCCAACGCAGCCCCCCTCCCTGCCTGCCAGTTTTTTCCGCGTGGTGGCGCGAGCGTAGATAAACATGGCGGCGCCCTGGAATTGGCGCGGACACTGGTCTATACACTGATCTCATATGACAATTCGCTGGATCGCGTTTGCCCGCTGTGCGAATGCGGTCACTGGCGGCCATCTTTAGGTAGAGTTATATTACCTCTAGTCAGATGTACAGCTCCTGCAGCCACTGTCATCTATCCATGGCAGACAGCGTTTTGGCAGGTGTGGTGGCAGGCTGCCGTCAAAATAGGGTGGGTGATATTTCGTGCTTGATTGAAATTGTTTGACGAAGCATGTTTTGAAACCCAGCGGGAACGGTAGCCCGATCTTTGAGGACCCGGTGAAAGTTTCATGAAATCGCAGCACCGGGGGAAAGCAGTACAGCTCGCACCGAAAGTCGCATCGAAAGAAGCATCGAAAGCAGACGCCGCTACGGGAGTCTGCTTTCGATGCGGGCTGCTGATGCTATCCCCCGGTGCTGCGCTTTCGTAGAACTTTCTCCGGGTCCTCAAAGATGAGGCTACCGTTCACGCCGGGTTTCAAGAATCTGCGTCGTCGAACAACTTCAATCAAGCTACGAAATATCTCCACGGTACAGTGTACTAGATCCACCGCTATTTTATGGCAGCCTGCCGCCATTGCGCTGTCCGCCATATTACTATGATGGATAGAGATCTATGATATAACTCTACCTAAAGATGGCCGCCAGTGACCGCATTCCGCGTCCATAGGCGGAGCTGGTCAAACGCGATCCAGCAAATAGACATTGGGTTGTGGGGATATTTATACAGCGTGTAATTGGTCCGCCATTTAAAAGTTGCGACGAGTCACTCGCTGTAGATGAGCAATTTAGCCAGTGCGGTACAGCCGCTAGCCTGGGGTCCAAATAGACATAGAGATCAGTGGGTCTATACGAGCCTTCGCAAGCCTCTGTCAGGGCGCCATCTATCCCCATGCGAGTGAAGCGCGCTCGGTGCGCCGAACATAATGTGGTCACATAGAGTTATTACAATAAACGCTAGAGGCTCAGCTGGCGCTAGTGTCTACGGGACTTCCGGTTGCAAATTGAAGCAGACAGCATGCAGTCTACATTTCCAGCCTCCCTGTGTATTCCTATGGGAAAACGCGCGTGAATTTTGTCTCTTCGCCGGAAAATAACATGAATAACTTTTGTCATTTCGGTTGTACCGGATAGTATGTACCTTTATTGGTATTGTGAAAGTGTAATTGCTTTAGTTACAGCATTTTTCTTTACAACTGAACGATGTTAAACTTCGCTCTATTTCAGGCCCAAACCTCTGTTGCAAGGAAGGTATGTAAAAACGAGCGACGATTCTAAGCAAACTAACGATCGAAAGGAATGTAGAGTGTGTTCAAGGCTCGCCAGCATTTCGGTGGTGCTTATATATTGCTAATATGCCCGTCCTGTCATTGGATGAAAATGACTCCGTCGTGCATCTTTACGATCGGTTAAAAAAACATTCGAACGCAAAAAATAAAGCACCTGAGCTACGAAAGGTGTGTCTTTTTATTATTTCCTATGTCGTGCAGTTTTTATCGGGCACCTGCTCTCTGGCTTCTCCCTATTTGCAAAGATTTGGAGCGTGCGGGTGATGATTTGAACCCAGAACAAGAATCTTCACACATATTCATGAGCAAAAAGAATAAAGCAGTACTTATTTATTGCAAATCTGACTATATTACGTGGCTTTCAATTTATTTCGATCGTCTGCATGCACAAGGAGTTACTTATCCAGTGTTACTGCGTAGTTCTTGCCGTCTCTCTTGGTTTTCCACATGTCCTTCCTTCGTTTGGCACGTATATCCCCCATGCTGGAAAGCGTCGACGCCGTGTTCGCGCTAACAGTGTCCGACAGTGCACATAAATACACGTACGAAGCGGTTTTAGCACCGTTTTTCATGCCACGAATTTCAAATAAAAATGCTGTAACTGACCAATTATTTCGTCTGTGTGACTGAGAAATGTTCCAATGTGCCTAGTACGTACAAATTATTCGTGATATTTGCTCTTATAATCGAGCGCAGAGAGAAAATGCACTCGCTTTTTCCCATAGAAATGCATTACCGGAAGTCAATTTCTGACTGCTTGCTGTCTGCTTCAAATGCAACAGCACACTAGCGCCAGCTGAGCCTCTAGCGTTTATTGTAATAACTCTATGTGTGGTCAGGGGGTAAAGCTCTCGGCTACTTCCGTCCGGCCGCGTATATTTATGACGCTCGTCCGGTCCGGCGAACTGCTTGCGATTGCCGCGCTCCCAGCGGGCGTTGGCACTTGTTATTTTATTTTAAATAAATATGATTCATATATTTAATGAAGTTGTAGAGAAAAGGCAGACGAAAAACGACTACGTCTGACGCATTCCAAAATCGAACTGTTCTGTTTTTCTTTTATTTGCACGCGATCCTTTGCACGCGATCTTCTTCTTTTCGCAGTGGCTATCGCCACATAGCCCCCCTTTGGAGACGGAGTCGTCCCAGCGAACTGTCCTGGAGTGTTTGCTGCGGGTCGCGGGTGCTACTGTGGAGCTCGAGGTGGCTTGCACGCTGAGAAGATCAGCCGGCTGAGCGATCGTATCGCTCTCAACAAATGCCGGCTTGAGGCGGTCAACGGACACGACCGTGTCGCGGCCATTAACTCGCAGCGTGAATGTTTTTTCGCCACGTGCCACGACGAGGTGTGGACCAGTGTAAGGTGGCTGGAGCGAACGACGGACGCTGTCGACGCGCAAAAACACGTAGCCACTGTTGTGCAGGTCGCGATGGAAGAAAGGAGGCTTGCTCTGACGTGTCCGCGTCGGTGTAGCGCGCACGTCACCGAACAGACGGGCTAAGTCCTCCACGTAAGGCAATCCTGCAGTCATCGTGAGGCCGCCATGGGTCTGGGTGGTAGGGCTGACCAATTCAGCTGGGAGGCGCAGCGATGTGCCATAAACTAAATGTGATGCGGCACATCCGAGGTCTTCCTTTATGGCTGTGCGTAACCCTAGGAGGACGATGGGTAAAGACGTGGCCCATTTGTCTGGTGTGGCGTGGGCCATGAGGGAGGCCTTGAGATGGCGATGGAACCGCTCGACCAAACCATTTGCCTGCGGGTGGTAGGCTGTGGTCTTCAGGTGAGCGATGCCAAGAAGGGTTGTCAAGCTTCGGAAAAGGGCCGACTCGAATTGGCGTCCGCGATCGGTCACGATTTCGGCGGGAACTCCAAAGCGGGAGATCCAGGTGGACAGAAGCGCGGAGGCGACAGTCTCGGCAGTGATGTCCTTGATGGGACAAGCCTCCGGCCAGCGCGTGAACCTGTCGATGACGGTTAGGAGGTACCGGTAGCCCTGCGATGACGGTAGGGGTCCGACCAGGTCCACGTGGATGGTGGCAAAGCGGCTGTCGGGGATTGCAAACTTTGCCAGAGGCGCGATGGTGTGCCGGGACACCTTACTCTGCTGACAAGCAATGCATGCTCGTGCCCACGCGCGGACATCAGTGTTCATGCCAGGCCAGACAAATCGTTCCGCGATTAGATGTTGAGAAGCGCGGATGCCTGGGTGTGAGAGAGCATGTAGGTTGTTGAAGATCTGACGCCGAAGTGGTAAGGGCAGGTAAGGCCGTTTCCGTCCGGTCGCAGGGTTGACGTCGCAAACGATGTTTGTGCCCAAGTCGGAGAAGTAAACGTCCTCAAGATGGAGAGAGGAGGTTGGGGAAGATCGAAGGTTGCGGAGCTCTTCGTCACTCTCTTGTAGGTCAGGGAGTTGTCTAAGGTCACACCCGCGGTACTGAACAGCGGAGACGCGACTGAGGGTGTCGGCGGGGATGTTGTGGACGCCCTTGATATGCTGAATGTCGGTAGAAAATTCAGCTAGGAATGCCAAGTGTCGCGTCTCTCTCGGAGAGTATGTGGCCTTAGATGATCTGAAGGCATTGGTCAGTGGCTTGTGATCTGTAAAGATCACAAACGATCGTCCTTCCAGGAAGAATCTGAAGTGCTTGATGGTAAGGTAAGCCGCGAGGAGTTCACGGCCGAAGGCACTATATCGTTGTTCGGTTGGTGTAAGTTTCTTGGAGAAGAAACCGAGCGGGAGCCACTCATTGTTGATGCGTTGTTGCAGCACCCCTCCTACTGCGTATCCAGAAGCATCCACCATCACGCTCGTGGGGGCGTCGTGCTCTGGATGAACTAAGAGGGTAGCAGAAGCGAGACGCTCCTTGATGGTAGTGAAAGCGTTGTCTGCGGCGTCGGACCAGCCAAGGGTGGCTGTTGTACCCTTGGTAGTTTGAAGGAGAGCTTCAAGGGAAGTAGAATTGCCGCGCAACCTGGAATGAACCGCCTGTAGTAATTCACCAGGCCCAGAAAACGGCGGAGCTGGCGGAGCGATTCTGGACGTGGGAAATCGGTGATCGCTTTCACCTTGTCGGGAAGAGGTCGGATGCCATTGGAGTCTACCATGTGGCCCAGGAACTCCAAGGACGGGACGCCGAACGCACACTTCTCTGCGTTGACGATCAGGCCATGTTCAGCGAAACGCTCGAATACTAGGCGCAGGTGGCGTAGATGTTCCTCTGGCGATGAGCTGGCGACAAGAACGTCATCGACGTAGGCGAACACGAAAGGTAGTCCGCGGAGAATGGCGTCGATGAAGCGTTGGAAGCTTTGCGCGGCATTTCGCAAACCGAAAGGCATCCGGGTGAACTCGAAGAGTCCAAACGGTGTGACGATTGCGGTTTTCTTTACGTCTTCGGGAGCGACCGGGATCTGATGGTACGCTTTCTGTAGGTCGAGTTTCGAGAATATGGTACATCCGTTCAGGTTGGTGGTGAAGTCCTGAATGTTGGGGATAGGGTAGCGGTCGGGGACCGTAGCCACGTTCAAGCTGCGATAGTCGCCGCAGGGCCGCCAGTCGCCTGTTTTCTTCGGGACTAGGTGGAGGGCAGAGGACCAACTACTCGAGGATGGGCGAGCAATGCCGATCTCCACCATGTGTTGGAACTCTTGCTGAGCGACGCGAAGCTTTTCGGGAGCTAGCCGACGAGACCTCGCGTGTGTAGGTTGACCGCTGGTGATGATGCGGTGGACGACATCATGCCTGACCGGTTTGTTCCAGTCGGGAGCTGCCGTTAACGATGGGAATTCGCTCAGCAAGTCCCCGTAAGGCGACTGTATCGGTTGGCGAAGTGTGAAAGCAAACGGATGTAGTGTGGAGGTTTGGCCGGTGACGAAAAGGCCTGTGGTGGAGTCATGAATTTTCTTTTGGGCCATGTCTACTAGGAGAGAGAAGTGGGACAGGAAATCCGCTCCTAGAATAGCGTGACTGACCTTGGCTACAAGAAAGATCCAACGAAACGTCCTTCGCAAGCCAAGGTTGATCAGGATTGACCTCTTCCTGTAGACGGGGATGTTGGAGCTGTCTCGATGATGACGATGAAATAAAGGTGAAGTTGTTTTGAAGGTGTGAATGGCTTTGAAGCTTGTTATCGTAACGTTCTCTTTCACTCTTTCAACGTGTCTGGGCCAACGAGGTAGAGGGGCTTAGAGTGATAAACCGGAAGTTCGGAAGTGGCACCCCTCGGTTGCCGCCATTTTGTACGCAAAAGTGACCACACGTCACATGACCTCACAAGAGCCGTGACGTCACCGGTAAGATGGCAGCGCCCAGAGCTGGGGAATGCTAGTTTGTTCGGTGCGCGGTAGCCGCGATGTGTAGCTGCTTTCCGACGACTTCGGTCTTCTTCGTGCTCGTTGACGCAGGTATAATGTGAAAATATGAAGAAATGAGACTTTATTACCTTTTTCCGCAAGATCGCCCTGTATCATCTGGATATTAACACCTGCGAGACAGCATCAGCCGTATCGCCGTACCGGTGCTCGGATTCCCGGATGTGTTCGAGGGTCGATAGAACTTTGAGTGCTTTTAGCATGCAATTTTCGCTTTCTCTTAGCTTTGTTTGAACGTTGGAATGTCTGAGAATCGACGCGAAATGTATACGTCTGACGTAGGGCCTAGGGAATTCGTTTCAGCCCCAGGTAACTGCATAATCGCAGCCAACTTTTAGCGAGGAAGCTCCTGCGGTCTTTACGTTTTGTACTTGTAAACAATTTTACGATATAACTCCTAGCATAATATATTCGCATTTTCTAGCTTCGTTTGAACGTCTGAGAATCGAAGCGAAATGTATACGTCGCGTGAGGACTTAGGGGAAGTTGTTTCAGCCCTGCGTCACAGAATAACCATAGAAACTTTTAGCGAGGAAGCTCCTGCGATCTTTAACCTTTTGTGCTAATCGACGATTCTACATTCGATCGTTTTTCTTCCTTTTTTGTGAGTGCGAATTGCACACTTATTTTCAGCTGCGAGGATGACGTTTTCATTGAGTGGGGGTGAATAAATCGTTGCAGGCACCTGCTTCAAAGCTATTCGACTTGCTATTTTTGGTGTACGCATAGATTAATTGCACAATTTTCTCTTTCGTAGGTTTTTTTGCAGCAATACTTTTTTTCACCAAGAGTGCATTGTATTAGTCGGTCAATTATTTACTTGTTCTAGTTACCTGAACAAGATGATTCATATTTGTGTTCACCCCTTGCCCGAAAAGCAGTCTTGTTGAAAAATGTTGACTACCATTCCTTTCGGTCTCTTCAATAGACTTCTTTCTAAAGTGTGGGCTGCCTATACTTCGTATTACCATAACCTGGAAAAGGGCAGCTGCCACAGCCCCCTCGTGCCAATCAGATTGACGGAGTGAAGGCATGTGAGAAATCTGTGCTGACGAGCACTCTGATGATATGTTGTCATGTGCCTCTCTCCAACATGCATATTGACTCACCAAGACTGTAGCCTTCGCCGCTTGCCAAATTGTGATGGAACGAATTACAGTAGCTACTACTCTAATTGCCCAAAGCCTTCATACTTTGGGCATTTGTTCGACAAGAATGTTATGTCCGCCATCACTGTGAACTCGGCTGAGCGCCTATTGGACGCGAATGCTGCATTAGCGTTCGACGTGAACTGGGGCATATTCGTGTGCTTTGCACCGAAAAAAAAATGGCGACAGTTGTGTTGCTTGATGGGGTTTTGCAATGGGTCTATTGTGTCATACGTATTGGAAGTGTCCTGCTATATAACAATGCATGAACACATACCATTAAACTAGATGCTCAGAGGTGTATTTGTTTTTGCAACTAACAAGTTGCAGCAGTGTGCTTTAAGGTTATTATCATGTGCGTAGTTTTAGGTATCCTCTCTGCAATGCCTACAAAGGCCCCTGGAGAGAATAAATTAATAAATAACATTTTCACATCACTGGAGTTGGTTTTCGGATGCGCCATATGTTCAGTAGAAGTGGAACGAGTGCAGCCCAATGCAACCAGTCTGGTATGTCCCATTAATTAACATTGAGGGGTCAGAGATGCGAGTGTCCTCAAAAGTTCCAGCACGTGCGGTGAACAGAATTCTTTGTGTATAGACTCTGAAGGCGTAAAGGCGAGCGGAAATATGTTTGTTTGGTTAGTGTATCAAATATGTTTATTTCCACTTGATTACATAATTATTGGTTCTTTGCAAATGGTTCCATAACGAGTTCTTTCTGCGACAGTCTCGTGTCAGGCG
Organism: Ixodes ricinus; assembly: GCA_037355805.1. Lineage (NCBI taxonomy): Eukaryota > Metazoa > Arthropoda > Arachnida > Ixodida > Ixodidae > Ixodes > Ixodes ricinus. The sequence goes on from JAZHYW010006996.1 coordinate 12,237, forward strand.
TTCAGTCATAGTACCTGTGCTGCTTGTTGTCGGATGATGCTCCTGGCACGTCGGTGTTCAGTTTGGTCGAGTGGCAACTTTGACCGACTGATGCCGTCTTGTAATCATACGTCATGTGTGGCCACTGACATCTGATGCACTGAAGCTGCAGGGCTGGCTTCTAATCTGCAAATTTTCCTGGTAGTTTTCTGCATCAATGCAGCAAGCTCGGGCATGTATAAATGCTTCGGCGTTGGGGTGTCTCGTTGAATCTGCATTGAATAGTAACGGGTAGCTGATGGCGGTCGTCGTGACTTTGTGGCATAAGTCGCCGTCGGATCGTCAGATGCCGCTTCGCTCGAAGAAGACTCCAGATGAATAGCCTGTCGAACTTGTTCCGAAACAATCTCCGCAATCAAAATAAAAGCCAGGCAACCGATGGCAGGAAGTAGCTTCCTGGTCTCCTCCCGGACAACGTCGTGGATGTCGCGAATGCCTGGGAGGCTGGCATCGAAGTTGCAGCTGGAGGACTCGAGTGTCGAGAAGCTGGGGAGTTGTTGATATTGGCTGGCTCGGGCCTGCAGTGTACATTCAATGTTGGAAGCCGCGGTGATATGAACCCTTCGACTGTTGTCGTGGAGTTGCGGGCAAGGCTGCCGGAGGTGTTGTACCTCACACGAGGGACATGGGATTCTTAGCTTCTTGTCTTCTGTAACATCAGGGTTGGCGTGGGTGCCCGATCACACCCAAAACATCTTCCACGAAGGCGGTGACGCTCTTGTTGGGGCCGCATCCTGGACAGAATTAGGAATTCGGCTCTCCCTGGTCAATGTTGGCTGATGAACATGCACTTCAGCTTGATCGTGCAAACTTCCCACGACGTTAAGGAGGATTCGTGGTTCTCAAACCAGTGCCTGGCAGTTTCTTCCACGAGAAGTATAGGTTCTGCAGGAGCTGGTTGTCCGTCTACCCACTGTGGCGGGCAACACGGCCATATATTTCAATCCAGCCCTCGACGTCTTCATACACCTTGCGTGAAAGGGCATCGGAGTGCGAGGTGCGACGGGCATGCAAACGATGATGGGAGCGGACGTGGTTTGCTGCTACAGGTTTGTCATTGTTGGCTTAGTCAGCTTCGGTTTTTCTGGCAAAAGACCGAATTCCGGTGGTTTTTGCTGGTAGCAGCGACTGGCTCGGATTTCAGGTTCTTCGTGGTGCATTTCCAAGGTTCGTCCTTGCGGTACTCGCTCGTCTTGCGGTTTTTCTGCCGGGCTTGGGATAGGACTTGGTTCATGGCTCGCCGGGCGTTTAAGACGCGGGATAATCCGCTACCCGTGTCTTAATTGTTATCGGGCAACTCGGCTGAGGAGCCGCCAGGGTCCACACAGAGTGAAGGGCTATGGGTAAAGTGACTGTGTGCAGCACCTCCACCAGAACATACAATGACAGCTGAGCATGGCCTGGAACTTTCCAGAATAGTAAATATTGATAGAAAATAGGACTGGAGCAAGCATCTGTGACAATATAACAAAACAGACAGAAGAGTCTATCCTGACCACTAAAAAAGCTGCATTGTTTTAGAGGCATTCTGTTCGAATAAATCCCCTCCTTCGGGGTTTGGCGACTGCCGTGGACGAACTGAACTGAAATGGATGTGGAACCACTTTTCTGATAATGAGCCGCTGCAGACTGTCGTCGCAAAGCGGCGTGAACGGGTGGACTGGGTAGATAACACGCGCGATGAAATGTCCATACAGCTTGCAATTCGCGTACCGAGTGTTGGTGAAACTTGTGTCGACAAAACGTGCGACAGACAAGCGGAATCAATTAGCGGCGAGATGTTTTGGTGGCGCCCTCCTATGGTTCCCCTTGTGACGTCATTACCTTGCGAACAACAAGTTCGATGGTGTTTGTAAATAGCATGGTGGAAGCTTGAAATCATTGCGCTCTCAAAGAAACACTGCCAACACCGTCAAAATTAAAGTTCTTTCATTCCTCTTATTCCGTCGATGATAAATCCCCTTTCCGACGTCATAGTCAGCGTTCGGCCAATCGTGGAAGGCCGACCACAGCGACGCTTTCGGTCGCGCACGGGGCTAATACCAACCGCAACACCTGTGCTCCGTGAAAGCATACCCAGGATTCGGAGACACGAGCGCGCGACACTACTTGCGCCATCTATCGGCAGTGGTGGCGGGACGGCCCGTAACTCAATGGGACGAACTAGATATTTTTTATTTCACAAAATTGTAAGCGGCGCATTATTTTGCTCTCAGCGAACTTTTTTAATAGATACCCTTTCCGTTCAATGTGCAAAATTGAAGGACTGTATGTCTAAGATAAATAGAGCCAACTGGCAATCGGAAAAAAATGCATTATCCTTATGGGAGTACGATGATTTACAGAGAAATATTTGAGTTCAAATTCCATTTACAAACTAACCACTCCGTATTTCGAGTTGCTCTCTATGGTTATATAGGCTCCAGTTCTCCAGCTGCATCATGGTACTATTTTCTTCGCGATCCGTTAATCCTACAGAATGCCTTTGTCATTAAAAGAACAAAAGGCAGGGCTCTCCAAATGAATTCAGGGCTGTTTAGAGCAGTAAAAAGCTGTTTCTCGCGCATAATGAAGAAGTCACAGAATTAATATTACCA